>CAUYQV010105790.1:0-49743 GCA_963574575.1 Galagoides demidoff | reverse complement strand
AAAAAATGGCCGGGCGTTGTGGTGGGCGCCTGTGGTCCCAGCTACTTGGGAGGTGGAGGCAGGAGACTCGCTTGAGCCCAGGAGTTGGAAGTTGCTATGAGCTGTGAAGCCATGGCACTCTACCCAGGGGGATAGCTTGAGGCTCCGTCTCAAAAAAAAAAAAGAAAGAGACTCTGAGGAACTCCCGAAGAACAGGGCTTTGATATCAGAACAATGCACAAAGTCTGCTTAGAACTGGGATTAAGACTCCCATAAGAAGACAGTATGGAAACCATCTCAAATGTTTGCCATGTGCCTCAAATAGGAGAAAGATGGTGGGCTCAATTCTAGGAAAAGGGGGAATGTGGATTTGAGACATTTTTGAAGAAAAAACATTCAATGATACTTGCTAAAAAACAGTAAGGAAGACTTTATTCAGAACCATCATGTTAAGTATAGGGACCACTGCAATGGGGTCTTGCAGTGGGGGACATAGATGGGCCCAACTCTGAATACAGCACCAACAAGTGGAAATTTATAGCCAAGAAAAAAATGTAGGGTCAGTGGATGAGAAATTACTGAAAGAAAACATAAGGAGTAAGGAGGAATTCTGGCTAAACTGACTTAACAGGATTCTTGCTGAAGACAAGGGAGGGTGATCAGATATCACCTGAGGGAAGGTGAAGGATGAGGAACCTGATCAGGTATCCAGGGTGATCAGATATAGGGGGGGGGAGGTTCTTGCTAAAATGACTTAGCAGAGTATCTTTGCTACAACCGGATTTTATAAGGAAGTACACTGATGGGTCTACAAGAAGTTTCAGAAGCCTAACTAAAATTTAGCCACATGAAGAATCTTTGTCAACGGACAAGGTAGACCTTGTTACTCAAATACTCAAATATTTTTGACCTAGTCCTGACTAACATTGTTCCATAAATCTTGACAGGAGAATGCAATATATTATGCTCCCCCTGGAGGATTTTATGATGTGAAAATATTAAATAGTTCAGTAGTAAAACAACGCAAAATAATAAAATTCCTCTGTTCTTGCGGCCACGGATGTATTGACACTAAACAAAACACATGGTGGTTCTGCCTTACATAGTCCTGTGAGCTTGTTAGAAAGGTGAATTTACAGCAGAGTGCAGTGGCTCACACCTGTAATCCTAGCACTCCAGAGGCCAAGATGAGAGGATCACTTGAACTCAGGAGTTTGAACCAGCCTGAGCAAGAACTGGGACCATTTAAGTTGGGTGTATAGATACTTCAGATTGAAATGTCTTGTTCCCTTGACCAATATATAGTGTCCATCTTTGTCTTTCTTTGTTTTTATTGGTTTAAATCCAATTTTATCTGCAAATAAAATGGGAATCCATGTTTTCTTCTGATTTCCATTTGCCTGAAATAGTGTTTTCTTTTTTTGGCTGGGGCAGGGTTTGAACCCACCCCCTCCAGTATATGGGGCTGGCATCTGACTCCTCTGAGCCACAGGCACCTCCATGAAATACTCTAAGTCTTATTTTGTCCTTTGAGGTTAAGTGTGTTTCTTGAAGACAATCTATATAGATCTATAGATAGTTGGCTTGTATTTCTTTCTTTCTTTCTTTTTTTTTTTTTTTTTGCAGTTTTTGGCCGGGGCTGGGTTTGAACCTGCCACCTCCAGCATATGGGGCTGGCGCCCTACTCCTTTGAACCACAGGCACCGCCCTGCTTATATTTCTTTATCCAGTCAGCCAGCCTGTACTCTTCAGTGAAGAATTCAAGCCATTCACATTTATTGACAGAATTGTTAAGTATGGTAGAGTTCTGTATGTCTTATTTTGTGGAGATCCATTGCTTATTTTTATCACTGGCACCATTTTAGAAACTAGGCTTTGTCCTTTAGTTTCTGGGAGTCTTTATTTGGTTGATATCCATTATGCTGGTCAGTGTGAAAAATAGGTCTTGCAGAATGGGTCTTGTTGTGATGAAATTCCTCAATGTTTGCATGTCAGTAAAAGATTTGATTTCTCCATTAAATATGAAACTTACTTTAGCACAGCATAGACTCCTGGGATGAAAACTGTTTTGCCAGCCGGGCCCAGTGATTCACACCTCTAATCCTAGTACTCTGGGAGGCCATGGTAGATGGATTGCCCTGAGTTCACAGTTTTGAGACCAGCCTGAGCAAGAGTGAGAGTGAGACTCCATCTCTAAAAAAAATAGCTAGGCATTGTGGCAGGTGCCTGTAAGTCCCAGTTACTTGGAAGGCTAAGGCAAGAGAATCACTTGAGCCCAAGAGCTGGAGGTTGCTGTGAGCTATGACTCCATGGCACTCTACTAAGGGTGACAAAGTGAGACTCTGTCTCAAAAAGAAAATTGTTTTACCTAAGAAGGTTAAAGACAGATGAGCACTCTCTTCTGGCTTGGAAGTTTCAACTGAAAAGTCTGCTCTTAACCTGATATTTTTCCCTTTGTAGGTAAGAAGTTGCTATACCTGTACTGAATAGTGAAAAGCATTTCCACTTAGAATGGGAACTGCACAAGGATGTCCACTATTGCCACTGCTATTCAACACAGTGCTGGAAGTTCTAGCTAATGCAATCAGGCAAGAGAAGAATATTAAAGGTATTCAAGTGAGACAGAGGAGGTCAAACTCTTGCTCTTTGCTGATGATATGATCTTATACTTAGAAAACCCAAGAAACTCAACCCCAAAGCTCCTGGAGGTGATCAAAGAATACAGTAATATCTTAGGTTACAAAATCAGTGTCCATAAATCAGCAACCTGCATATATGGCAATAACAGTTAAGCTGAGAATCAAATAAAAGACACAATACCCTTTATAGTAGCCTCAAAGAAAATGAAACATCTGGAAATATACCTAACAAAGGATGTGAAGGATCTTGTTGTTTCTTTCTTTCTTTCTTTCTTTTTTTTTTAAGACAGAGTCTCACTTTGTCACCCTTGGTAGAGTGCTGTGGTGTCACAGCTCACAGCAACCTCCAACTCCTGGGCTTAGGCAATTCTCTTGCCTCAGCCTTAGCTGGGACCACAGGCACCGGCCACAACACCTAGCTATTTTTTGTTGTAGTTTGGCAGGGACTGGGTTTGAACCTGCCACACTCGGTATATGGGGCCGGCGCCCTACTCACTGAGCCACAGGTACCACGCAGGACACGAAGGATCTTTACAGAGAGAACTATGAACCCTGAGAAAATAAATAACAGAAAGTGTTAACAAATGGAAGAACATGCCATGCTCATGTCTTGGAAGAGTCAACATCATTAAAATGTCCATACTACCCAAAGCAATCCACAAATTTAATGCAATCTCCATCAAAGTACCAACATCATACTTGGAAGAACTTGAAAAAATAATACTTCATTTCACATGGAATCAGAAAAAAGAAAACATTCAATGCAATTCAAAGGAATAAAAACAAATCTGGAGTTATCATGTTACCAGACTTCAGGTTAAACTACAAATCCATAGTAATCAAAACAGCATGGTAGTGGCACAAAAATAGAGATAAAGATCTATGGAATAGAATAGGGAACCTAGAGATGAAACCAGCTATATATCACCATCTGATCTTCAATAAACCAAACAAAATAATATACTGGAGAAAGAATCCCTATTTAATAAATGATGCTGGAAGAACTGGTTAGGCACATGTAGAACACTGAAACTAGACCCTCTCACCACTTACAAATTGCCTCTCATTAGATAAAATATTTAAAGTTAAGTCATGAAACAATAAAAATTCTGTAAGAAAGTGTGGGGAAAACTCTTAACAAAATTGGCCTAGGAAAAGATGTTATGAAGATCCCCTTGGCTATTGCAGCAACACCAAACTAAATGAATGTGACATGATCAAACTAAAAAGGTTCTTCACAGATAAGGTTACACCAACTTGAGAATGGGGGAAAATATTTGCCTGCTACATATCTGACAAAGGACTGATGACTAGATCTACAGAAAACTCAAACTAGCTGGGCACAGTGGCTCACACCTGTAATCCCAACACCTGGGAGACAGAGGCAGGTGGATTAGCTAAGCTCATGAGTTCGAGACCATCCTGAGCCAGAGTGAGACACCCCCATCTCTAAAAAATAGCCAGGCATTGTGGCAGGTGCCTGTAGTTCAAGCGACTTGGGAGGCTGAGGCAAGAGAATCACTTAAGCCTAAGAGTTTGAGATTGCTGTGAGCTAAGAGGCCACAGCACTTTTCTGAGGGTGATCAACTGAGACTCTGTCTCAAAAAGAAAACAAAACAAAACAAAATTCAAACTAATCAACAAAAAGAGCAAACAATCCCATTTATAAGTAGGCAAGAGATATAATCAGAACTTTCTCTGCGGAAGACAAGGTGAATGGCCAACAAACATGAAAAAATGCTCATCATCCCTAATCACCAGAGAAATACAAATCAAAAAACACCCTGAGATATCACCTAACCCCAGTGAGAATAGCCCACATGGAAAAGTCCCAAAGCTGCAGATACTGGTATGAATGTGAAGAGAAAGGAACACTTTTACAGTGTTGGCGGAAATGCAAACTAATATACCCTCTGCAAAAAGAAGTATGGTGAATCCTTAAAGAACTAAAAGTAATTCTTCTATTTGATCCCACAATTACCAGGCATCTGCCCAGAAGAAAAAAAAATCATTTTATCATGAGAACATTTGCACCAAGATGTTTATTGCAGCTAAATTCACAATTGCCAAGATGTCAAATCAACCCAAGAGCCCATCAACCCATGAGGGATGGAGACTTTACATCTTTTGTATTTACCTGGTTGGAGTTGAAGAACATTCTTCTTAGTGAACTATCACAAGAATGGAAAAGCAAGTCTCCAATGTATGCAATACTAATATGAAGCCAACAAATAAACGATTAGATCTCCATATGAGGAAAAAACACAATTAAATTCAAGTGGGGGAGTTGGGAAGTGGGAGGGTCATTAGCTCTCACCTAATGGGCACAATGTGAGGGTATATAGCACACTCCCTGGGTAAAGGGCTCAACTATAACTTGAATTTTACCTAACATACACAAACAATGTAATATAATCATTTGTACCCTTATATTCATCTAAATTTAAAATAAATAAAGAAAAATAAAATAAAATAAAAATAGGAAAATTAGCTGAGTGGAGGCTAAAGCAGGAGGATTGTTTGAACCCAGGAGTCTGAGGTTGCTGTGAGCTGTGACGCCGTGGCACTCTAGCCCAGGGAACAAAGTGAGACTCTGCCTCAAAAAAAGGCAAATCAACACACCATTCTGACACACTAGATCAGAATCACGCCTCAGTCTAGAACTGATACTTTCACCATTTCCCATCCGCAGAGAGCATAGCTACACTCATCCCTCCACCGCAATCCAAGAAGAACATAGACACAGTGAAGAGCCAGCATACAGCTGAGATTCCCCAAGGGTTGTGACCAGTCTGGTGGCATCAGCGTCCAAGGAGCTCCCCAGGTGATGATCATGTGGCTGAAGCCTGAGAGAGAATGGTTAGTATAGACGATGTCATAGGCTTTGGAATTTGATATGGTATTAAATCCAGAGCTGTGTGAACTTGAGCAACACCTATAACTATCTGTTCTGTGTCCCTGACTATAAAGCAAATGTTATTATTCATTCATACATTCAACACACATTTATTAAGCACCTACTTTGTTAAGGTAAAAAGCCAAGCTCCTGTTATAAAGAGTCTCAATAATGCAAAGGCAAACAAAAAACCTGCTTCTCTTTGTAGCATCTAAAAGCTGTTGGCTGTCTTTCTTGGTGGGGCAGCTGTACTCAAGGAGGCCACCCATACTCATCTTCAGGAACATACATTTCTTCCCCTGGGGCATTGTTGATGTTTCCCTGGCTGAAGAAAGATCACTGGGAAAAAGGGAAGGAGGCCTGGAGCATACACAGACTTTGTTGTAAGGCCTTAGCCTGGAAGGTGTAAATCACCACTGCTCACATGGCTCAGGTCTCACTGATGAACATTGAGTTATTTGACCAAACCATTGTGTAGGCTTCTGGGAAACAGCCTGATTCTGTACAAGGAAGAAGGAGATTTTGTTTCTTATCTAGTTATCTGCACTAAGCCTCTCTGTGCCCATCCATGCTCTGGCTTTCAAAATATGGGGCTGAGGGGGAGAGAGAGAGAAAGAGAGAGGAACAAAGCGCCTAGTCGGAGGGAGCTGATTCTAGAGGGGTGAGAACCACACACACACACATGGTGTCACTTCACAGAACAATGACAGCTATGAAGAAGTAAAACAGAAGCCTGGATGGGGAGTGATGAGTGTTGGGACAAAAAGGAGAGTCTGAGGAGTTAATGTTTCAGTTGAGAAAAAGAGGGGATAATAGGATAGCAAAAATGTAAACTATATGTCATATAATAGGTGGAATATCTACCAGAATTCTAAATATTCTAAAAGTCAAGAAAGCATATACATCCATTTAGAAAAAAGACGACTTCCTGGGTCATATGAAACCAAAATCAGGTATTTTATTTACCCTACTATAGAAGGAATACTTTTTTTTTTTGAGACAGAGTCTCACTATATCGCCCTCAGTAGAGTGCTGTAGTGTCACAGGTCACAGCAACCTCAAACTCCTGGGCTTAAGCCAGTGGTTCTCAACCTTCCTAATGCTGCGACCCTTTAATACAGTTCCTCATGTTGTGGTGACCCCCAATCATAAAATTATTTTCATACACCTGTATTTGTATGGGGTGTATGTGATGGTTTTAGGCAACCCCTGTAAAAGGGTTGTTCAACCCCCAAAGGGGTTATGACCCACAAGTTGAGAACCACTGGCTTAAGCAATTCTCTCACCTCAGCCTCCAAAGTACCTGGGACTACAGATGCCTGCCACAATGCTTGGCTATTTTTGTTGTAGTTGTCATTGTTGTTTAGCAGGCCCAGGCTGGGTTCTAACCTGCCACCCTCAGTGTATGTGGCTGGCGCAGTAACCACTGTGCTATGGGCGCTGAGCCAAGAAGGAATATGTTCTTAGGAGCAAATTAAATCTGGAACACAACAATGACAACTACAACAAAAAATAGCTGGGCATTGTGGCAGGAGGCTGAGGCAAGAGAATTGCTTAAGCCCGAGAATTTGAGGTTGCTGTGAGCTGTGACACCATAGGACTCTATCCAGGGCGACTCTGTCTCAAAAAATAAAGAAAGAGCAAATTGAATGTATTAATAGAAACTGAAGTGTGGAGACATTAGAGGTGCAGAGACTGACAAATACTTAAGTTTGTCTCCAAAGACCACCAGAGTGGCTAATAGCAGAAAGGAAAGCTTTACTGGCAAGCCATGAAGACACAGTTTCAGCATATGTTTGAGTTGCTTGCTCTTCAGAAGGAAGGGTAGATGGGTTTCATGCCTCCTAAGGCCTGTATCACACATATTCAGCAGGTTTCTGGAGGGGAAATATTATCAGTGAGGGGAGCCAAGCGTGTGCACTATGAGTAAATGTGTATGTATCATACACCCCATGTTCACTTTGGGGTAGTGTTGTAGCATTAAAATGAGGTGGACTATGGCTCGGCGCCTGTGGCTCAATTGGCTAAGGCGCCAGCCACGTACAACTAAGGTGGCCGGTTTGAATCCCCAGCCCGGGCCGCCAAACAACAATGATGGCTGCAACCAAAAAATGGCCGGGCGTTGTGGCGGGCGCCTGTGGTCCCAGCTACTTGGGAGGTGGAGGCAGGAGACTCGCTTGAGCCCAGGAGTCGGAGATTGCTGTGAGCTGTGATGCCATGGCACTCTACCTGGGGGATAGCTTGAGGCTCCGTCTCAACAATAACAACAAAAAAATAGTTTATATCTTAATTTATTGAAAAAGTGAACATCATGGCCCAGACTAGAGGCCATGAAACTATTAAATGAGAAGATGTTATCTCAAAAGGGGGGGTGGGGATGCTCCTGGCAGGTCCCTCTCATCACCTGGGATTGTGTGCTGGAAACAAAGGTGTGCCCTTCCACTGCCCCAGAGGCCGGGCCTGCCATCACCTTGAGAAATGGACCAGGATTCAGGACAACCTTGGTAGAGCGACAGCCTGGTCCAGAACCAACAGAAGACCCTCTGCACTTCAGAGGCACAAGGCAGGACTATGGGAGTGAGGGGAGGGAGTTACAACCAGGGTTCCTGCCCGAGGTCCTCTGAAACCCAGGTGTCAGGTGGCCCAGGGAAAGGCTCTCGTCAACAATGCCCCTGAGACGGGGCTGCACCGTGATGTCTGTGCGTTTCCATTACATTGACTTTAGATTTCTTTAGGCAAATAACTATGAAAAAGTCATCTGACAATTCCAGAAAGAAAAATGTCTGAGGTAACTCGGGAGTGGCATGGGTAAGCGTTACTGTTGCCCTGCCTGTGATCTGAGCAGCACAGACGATTCAGGGCTGGCGGAAAGTATATTACAGACAGGCAGGGCGGTTCCAGGGTGGGAATTAAAAGGGCACGCGCTAAATCTGTCAGAAGGCACTTCCAAGATGTAGCACCAAAGAATTATATCAGAAAGGTCACTCAGAGAAATACGAGTGTCACAAAGTTAAGTACATCAAGGCAAGATCAGATAATAGGAAATATCCTTTTTCAAAGCTGAAATGATAGATTGCAAAAGTGGTAAAGTGAAGCTCATGGCAGTTATAAAGGGAAATCAAGATGAAGGGAAAAAATAAAATAGAAGGGTAATACAATAGAGGGGACGCTGTAGGAATCATAAAAGAAGTGCTGGGAAACACAGGGAAACTTATTGAATAAAGTAAAATTTATTCAGAACATTCAGATGGCAAGATTCAGAAAAATAACCATGGATTGGCATTCTAGCTGACTGCAAGATGCTATGAGGAATGCATTTTTTAAAAATTGTCATATGTTCTCATAGAACCCTGTATGAATAATTTAGCAGGAACGCCACAATTTATGAAAAGAGTCGTATCAGTGAAATGTTAATGCCAGCCTCAAGAATGCGTTTTTTAGGTGATAGTTTGGTTTGAACCAACATAATTACTTCTATTTGTCACCCCCATGCCAAATTGGAACAGGAAAATGGAAGAACTTTAGAACGTGAGCTGCTCAGGGATCTTCCATCTCTATTAGGAGCACCTGTATTATGTACTGATTGAACTCTCAGTGTCACCCAATCAACCAGGCTCCGACATTGTCCTCTGCATTCCTCTGTGGCCCTCACTGACGAGGTGTCCCTGTCACCAAGGTGGAGTGCAGGCGTATTTCCTGCACATCATCTCAGTGGGAAAACCTTTGCCACTGGGCAAGGGACCCTCAGGACCAGACTTCCTCAGAGGAAGGAGAAGAAGCCAATTCAGCAGCCCCTGTAAGAGTTGTGCCCTCCAGTCACCTCTGCAGAGGGCAGAGCCATGATGGGCACCCACTAGATACAGCCCTGAGATGACTCCCACAGCCACTGGCCATGTGAGCAGGCTGGGTTTTCATTTCATGTCAGAGGTTTGGTCTCTGTAACCCTCTAAAACCCGGGGTCAGAGCTCCACATGGTTATGTACAGACAAGTCCCACTGAGGGACCCCCAGCCACAGCCCTGGTGTCTGAGCAGGGGCATGGGGCACTCAGCCACTTGGTTTGTTCTTCAGCCCCGTGCTAATCTGTGCTTTATCTACTGATGCAAAGGTAGGTCACTCTATGGAATGTTAAGCAAGCTTTCACTGAACTGTATGGGACTCTTAAAGATCAGCCACTGGGCTTACAAAGGAAACTGAAGCAGAGGAGAAAATACAAAACCGAGTAACTGGTACTGTACTTTCAAATACTGACATGTGGATAAGCTTTTTATTTCTACTACCTTATACTACTGGTTGGATACTTTCCTAATATAAAACCATTTTTTTGTCTCTTCCCCCCCAAAATAAATCAAAACAAAGCAAATGTTAGAAACACAGACCATTCAGCTCCCACTAAAACACCTGCTTTGAAATTACTGGGCAGTCCCGCCTGTCCTCCCCCCTCCCCCTGCTGTGTTCTGAAGAGGTTGCTTACACATGGATTCCTAATGCTTTGAAAATAAACGTCTTACAAATTTCATTAACAATGCTGGAATCATATACTTCTTCATAGACCGTAAAAAAAAATGGAGTGGCTATAATGCAATTATATACATAAGCACTGATGAATAAATTAAATATATAAGTTCTAATAAAATCCATAATTTATTGTAGTTTAAAATTGTGTGTGGAGAACAAATAAAGTGTCGCTTTAATGATGCTGGTGCATCTTTGGGAAGTCAGGTTGTGGCAGGTTTTCAGGGACTGTATGAGCCACCATGGAAAGACGGAATCTGTTTTTCCCTTAAAGAGGGAACCCCGTGTTTCAGCAGGTAAAGAAGCACAGAGAAAATAATTAGTTTTTAATGACTGCAATAGTATGAATTCATTATAAGCAGCTTTTCTTACAGATGTAGCCTACATTAGACAAGAACCAGGAATCCCTTCCTCAAATATAAATCATTTATTTTCTCTATCTTCCTTCATTAAAATCTGTGGAAGAGAGAGGGCCCCACCACTCACTCTGTGAAATGACTCGCTCCCTCACCTGCCCACACAGGGGAAACCAGAAAGAACCACAGTGACAAGAATAGACACTGTCTCTATGGTACCCTTCCCCCACTCCCTGCATGGAGGCCAACGTCCGTTAGATCAGGGCTGGCACACGGATACGCCCAGAGCACCCAGTCTGACCCCCAGTGGTCAGGCCCTTCCTATCAGTCACCCCACCCAACTGTTCAACCAGACATCATAACCCCCAAGGGACACCTGCTAATTGCCACGGTGGCTGCTGTGAGGTGGTCGTTACTGCCCGACCACCCTGGGGCCACCCCCATTGTGCCCCCAGCCCATCGAGCCCCACGGCACCAGGGGCCCCACCCCCAATACTCGAGGCTGTCACAGGGATTCTAGCTCTCGCTGGCTCTGGAAGCCACTGCCCCTTCCTACCTCCTCACATGCCTTGCCACCTCTGAGATGTGGCTTGACACAAGGAATACATATGGGACGGCCACCATGAGGTGTCCACTCGTCCCGACCACATGTGCCCACAGTAAGCACCATTTTTGCTGAGTAGTGAGAGTGTTTCTGGAAGAGATGGGCTCCTGGGTGTGAGCGACCATCATCCCATCCACTGAGGCCTGAAGAGAACAAGGCAGAGGAAGGAGGACTTGGCACTTTCCTCCGTCCTGGCTCACGACTTGAGCTACAAACTCTCATCTCATCTTCTCCTGCCCTCTACCGGGATTCACATCATGGTTCTCAGTTCTCAGGTCTTCAGATTCTAATGATCACACAAGCAGGTCCTGGGCCCCAAGGTGGCAGGGGGCAGAACCTGGGGCTTCTCAGCCTGCATAAGCTCATGAGCCCATTTCTCAGTCAGTCTCTCTCTCTGCACAGACACTGATCTCCCATAAAGATATGTGATATCTGTTCAGTGGGATATGATCAGAATGGGATGTGCAGGTGTATACAGTAAATGTGGGTAGATGTAGGTAAATTGGCCTACTGGTGTTGCTTGTCTGACATCCCTGACTAATACACTTGGTATATATCCAGCTCTGTTTCAACACTTCTCATTTACTTTCTTAGTAACTTTATTTTGCAGGTGAGGAACCGCCACAGAGGAGAGAAAACCTTCTGTTCTCTACTGCATCAGGGACTATTTCTCCTCCAGTCTTTCTGAACCCCCCGGCTGTGTGGAAGGTGGTGCCCCAGACTGCCCACTGCGGCCTCACAGGGACACAGGCAGGCAGACACGCCCCTCACTCAGGGATGGTTCAGCCTCACTTGGCCCCGTCTCACCACCAGGCACTCGGGACACGTAGCTCATCACTCCCAGGGCCATTCCTGCAGCCGAGCTAGTCCCCGTCTCCTGCGGCCGTACTTCTGGACCGGGTCACCCCTAAACTAAACCTCATGGAATATTTCAGATGCAAGCATCTCACTTCAGCTTGACACTTTCTATCTTTCTAAATGATGCTTTCACTCAACCAGTAATGTAGTCTACAGATCCTCTGACTTAAATATTTCCTAGGTTAAGACTTTAATTTAAGGGTGGTACCTGTGGCTCAAAGGAGTAAGGCGCCGGCCCCATACACGGGAGGTGGTAGGTTCAAACCCAGCCCCAGGCAAAAAAAAAAAAAAAGACTTTAATTTAAAATGAATAAAAATTAACGGAGCCCGTGTAAACGCCTCCCTCTCATATGCTCTTCTCTCAGCCCTGTTTTCACTTAAAAGCCTCTCAGGCAGGAGTGTAGTTAGTTCCCTGAGTAAACTTCCAAATCTTCTCTCTGCATATTCTAATAAATGCAAGCAAATGTTTGGAATATGCACATTTTCATTCAAAAGGTAGAATGCACACAGTTTTCAGCTTCCTTTTTTGGTTTAACAATAAAATATTAAGATATTTCAATTTAGGATGTAAAAAGCCTTCCCTTTTTTTTTCTACTACATCATCCATTTGCAATACAGCTGGAAAATGCTAAATATATTCCCATTGTTGCGCAACAGCTCTCTGGGGCTTTTTCCATCTCGCAAAACTGGAACTCTGGACTCATTAGACAACTCCCCATAGCCCTCCACCCACCAGGCCTGGCGACCACCACCTCCCTTCCTGTTTCAGGGAGCTTGACTCTTCTAGATACAGCATGCAAGTGGAATCAAGGAGAATCTGTTCCTTTGCAGCTGGTTTATTTTACTGAGAAATCGCTTCTCATGGCTCATCGCTGTTGAAACACGTAGCAGGGCTCCTTTCTTCGCAAAGGTTAAGTCATATTCCATTGTGTACAGATATCACATCTCCTTATCCCTCCACTCATCAGCAGACACTTGGGTGACTCCACTTCTTGGCTGTCGTGAGCAGCGCCGTGATGAACACGCACATGCAAATATCTAAGTCTCTTCCTTCAGTTCTTTTGACGACATATCCAGAAGTGAGGCTGTTGGATCACGTGAGCATTCTGTGTTTCATCCAGCGAGGAACCTTCGTACTGTTTTCCAGAGAGCCTACACCATTTCACAGGCTCGCCGTCAGCAAAAATTCCAATCTCTGCAAATCTTTGCCAAAGCTTGTTACGTTCTGTTTGTATACTTGCTTATTTACTGATCGTGGCCATCATAAGGGGAGTAACGTGATCTCTTTTTGTGGTTTTGTTTTGCATTTCCTTAATGATAGTGACTTTGATAATCTTCCCACATGCTCACGGCATATTACTTATCTGTGGAGCAACGACTCTTCCAGTCCTATACCTGTTTTTTAATCCTATTTGCTAATTTACTATTGAATTGAAGATGCTTTTTAAAATATATTCTGACCTTACCCCTTACCAGATACATAATTTGGAAATACTTACCTTTTTCTTTTCACTCTGTTGTCTGTTTTCTGTGATGCTCAGAGGTTTTTAAGTCTGTGTATTCATAGTTCCACTTGTCTGTTCCTCTTTTTGTTGTCTGTGCTATTGGTATTTCATCCAAGAAATCATCTGAAAGCCCATATTAGGAAGAATTTGTCCTATATTTTTTTTCTAGAATTTTATAGTTTTAGGTCTTCTATTGGGTTTTTTAATTCACTTTGAGTTAATTTTTATGTATACAATAAGTGTCCAATTTCATTCTTTTGTAAACATGGATATCGGGTTTTCTCAACACCATTTGTTGAAGAAGTATTTTTTTTCCACATCAAGTGTTCTTGGTACCCTCGTCAAAGGTCATTTAACTGTATACAAAAGGGTGTGTTTCTAAGCCCTCTATTCTGTTCTATCGTTCTGAATGTCTGCCTTTAAGCCAGGACCACACTGCCTTGCTTGCTGAAGTCTTGTAATACCTTGGAAATCAAGAAGCATGTGGCCTTCTATTTGTCCTTCTTCTTCAGGATTGTTTTGGCCATCCAGGGTCTCTTGAGGTTCTGTATGAATTTTATATTTATGTTTAATTTGTCTGGGAAAAAAACTGTTGCCATTTTGATAGGATTTCACTCGCTGCCAGATTGCTTTGGGCATGTGAGCATATTAACAGTTACCGTGTTAAGTGTTCCAATTCATAAACACAAGATACTCTTTTATATTTGTGTTCTCTGTTTTTTTTTCCTTGGGTAGTATTCTGTTGTGTCACATACTGATTTATGTAACCAACAATTTAATTAATCCATACTTAATGGATGAATGTTTGGATTGGTTCAATAACACTCTGGTAAATAACCACACATGGTTTTCCAGTTATGCAAAGTTGTGTCCAGGATAAATTCCAGAATGTGGAATTTCTGAGACAAACTGCATAGGGCTTCTGCAATTTCGATAGATAATGCCAAATTGCTCTGCCTGGAGGTTGTAATAAGCCACATAGATAAGGTCCTTCCTCCTGGAATGCTTCAACAGGAGAGTATGTACCTGAACTTTCAGATTTGTGCAATATGACAGGCAGATAGGCTCACAGACTGATTTTAATGTACATTTTCACAGTAAGAGTGAGATTGAGTACCTTTTCTTATGCTTTTTTTCTTCCTGTAAAATCTGTTTTGTCTCTTTACCAGTAGTTGATTTTCTCCCCACTTGAGGACCTCTGTGTTCTAGGGAGAAGGATACTTGGCTTGTGAGGTGTCCTGCAAATGGTCTTTCCTGTCTGACAATTAACTCTCCACTTCATTTGTTATACTTTTCTCTCCTTGTTTCTTTGTTAGTTCGCACAGAAGATTTTGGCTTTTGCAGTCAAATTTAGCAACTTTTTTTTCAAATGCAGTCAGTTAGATTTATTTTCCTTTGTCCAAGGTTATAATTTGGTCAAGTCTCTAGTTATTTGATGATTTAGCTTTTGTAACTAAATCTTTGAACCATTAGAATTCCTTCTGGGGTGTTCTTTGAAGAATGAGTCCCACATTCTCATTTTCCCACGTCAGCCTGGTTATTCCAGCGCTGTTGAAGCCACCTTTATCCTCCTTATTTTAATTGCCACATTTGTTATACTCCAAAGTCCCGGTGCATTTTAGTGCATTTTCTTTACCTATCTCTTCCTGGTCAATACCACACTATTTTGATAATAACACTTTTATCATGTGCTTTAAGATCTGGGAGGGCCACATATTTCTGAATCTTATCTTCCTAGTCCATTCAACATTTCTGTTGCTGTATTTTACAGGCATTATTAAAATTTGTAAATTAAATTATGGAAGTTTTATTGGTCTTTAGTTTTGAGTATTATTATGTAAGAAAAGGTATTTCTTTTCCTGTCTTTGATTCTTTCTGTGGTTTTGAATAATATTTCTAAGTTCACTTCAATACCATGTTGCTTACTTCCTTTTAAATTTATTCTCATCTTATTTTTGGAGTGTGTTATTGTAGATGGCAAATTTACCTTCATTGGAGCTATTTATGCACGCTAATTAATTTTCTACATTGCATGATTTCTAAATTGATATGGTTCATAACAGTATTTTAACTGATTCTCTATTTTTTTTCTAGATACTATATCACACCATACAGTGATAGAGTTAGCTTATCTCTTCCAAGTTTTACATTTCTATTTGTTTTTCTCTTATCTAAATTGTATGGTCTATTGTTAAATTATGTTGTTAAAGGGAAAATAATATGATAACAGAGTAATTTCATACAGAAATTTATCAGCAATCTCACTTACAAATGGTATTGCATAATTCTAAATGAAAAACAATCAGGCATCCTCAAAGAGCACTTTAAAACTACAAGCATTTAATAATTGGGTATAATAATTCCAGATGCATGGATAGTTGATTCCTAGAAAATGTACTGATCTGATCCATACGATTAAAATGTTTGGAGAAAACGTTTATGCTGATCTCCACAGATGCTCAACAACTATTCATTATGTTAGAAAAATTAATAAATCAAGAATAGGTGGCTATTTTCTAATTGATAAAATGTAATGTGTCTATCTCTATCCAAAAACCAGGATTACACTCAATTGTGAAACACAAGAAGAACTGCAAATTCTGGTGTTTGAGCCCAATTTACAAGCAATTTTAGTGACCATTCCAAGGCCTCGTAACAGGTGATATTGTCTCCATTTTCAGAAGATGACATTTGTTCTGTAAAAGGCAGATTTCGTCTATCAATTATATTACTAGGGTTTTTATGCATTCTTATTAAAACTAGTTCTCCATGAATGCAGAGAATGAACTGAAATGACCACCACACGTCTCTCCACAGTTGGTCCGTCCAGCCCCTGCTGTTCCGCTCCAGGCGCACAGCTCCTGCCCACTTCATGGACAGATGCTTCTACCTGGGACCCCGTACCTGTCCAACGTTTCTTCTTAGGTTTTGACATTGGTTTTAGAGCCTGTCCTGCCTGGTGTTAGACCGCCTCTGTTTTTGTTCTCTTTGCCCAGCATCATATCGCCTCAGCTTTAGTTTTTCAGTCTTTATAGAGTTGCCCAGATTGAGGGGTAACTCACTGAATAGCACAAATCTGCAACTAATTTTTGTGATTGCATTTTGAAATGTGCTTATTTACATGTATTGAAATAAAAATACATTTAGCCTTAGTTTTCTATATTATATTATGCAGGTCCCAGTCTCACTGTAACTTTTAAATTGTCTTTATTAAACATCCTTAATTTGGTTCAGTTTTCCTTGTGCTTTCATTTTGGTGACATTTTTATGAAGGCTCGCAATGCTGGTGCTGTTTTTCGACCTGTTGCGTGTATAATTATAACTTCATCTAGTGCCTTTTATCCTGTAATCACTCAGGGAATTCCTGTCAGTTCCCTCTTAGAAACAGTGATAAAGTTAGCGTGCTTTCTTTCCCTTCCCTGTTCTCTATCAGCACCAGTTTAGGTCAAATAATGTTTATCATTTTTAGCATCATTATTACTGTGTTAAAATCTTTGCATTTTTCTTGATTCTGCACTGGAAAGGCACCATAGTCATGCAATATGGCCAATCATTTTGCATCTTCCCATCTGCCTCTGCTCTGCGTCGCACACTGTGGGAGCCTCTCGCTGTGCTCAGTCACCCTAATTAGTCATCACTTCCTACTTCCAAATTCCACTTTGACAGTTGAGTTTCCATAGTCATTACCTGATTGGCTGAAGTTCCATGTGTGATGCTTAAAGGGAAAAAACATCCAGTTTATCTGTTCTAAACACAATCATTTTGTCAGGAGAGATTTCTATTTTTAGTCCATTTTTTTTTCTGGCTCCAAAATGTGCCCTTTAAAAACATAATTACAAATTTTCTTCATGTCAGAAAAAATATTCTTGAAGTGGACGTGTATATAGAAAGCGACTCCCTCTGTGGCTGAAATCTTCACATTTCTGAACTCTGGACAGTCCCTTCTCACTGCAAAGAAAATTTTATTTTGTTTTATTATTTTATCTTGTACTTTTGGGGATTTCAAATATGGATATATTGGATCTCCATACAAATTTTGGTTAGGATTATTTTGAACCTATAAATCAATATGAGGAAATTGACATCTTAATAAAATCGAGGATTCCAATCGATGAATCCTATCATTTGTTTTATTTAATCCTCTTTGGATGTTTCTTTTCAAAGTTTATAATTATAGTAACAATATCTTACATTTTCTTAGATCTATAACTATTTAAAGTTTTTTTTGGTCTTAAAAATTTTGCTTTCTTTAAAAAATTCAAAATCGGATGGTGCAATGCTACCATATAAAATGCAATGGATTTCCGTATATTGGCTTCTGTGCAGTGACGTTGCTGAACACACACATCATATTCAGGAGAGCTTTTTGTAGTCACTTTGAGAATTTAGACATAGGTAATCACATACATGATTATGTGATAGATTGTTTCTTTTTTTTAATCTTCTATATGTCTCTCTCTCTCCCTTTTTTCTTTTTCTTGTTTTATTCTATGAGTGAGCTCCTCCACCATGACCTTGTGGAAAGCAAAATAATAGTCCTTCATAAAAATAGAGATGTCTACACCTTAATCCCCAGAAATTGTAAATAATTGTAATAATGATACTAAAAAAAAAAATGAAGACCTACTTCTTTTATGTTTACATGGATGGAGCTGAAAAATATTTTTCTTAGTAAAGTATCTCAGGAATGGAAAAAAGTATCCAATGTACTCAGTACTACTGTGAAACCAATTTACAATCACTCACACTTGCATATGAAAAATGAAACACAACGATAGCCTAGGATGAAGGAAGGAAAGGGGAAGGAGAAGGGGGGAACGGAGGGGGCTGGGTCGATGGAGGGAGGGTTAGTAGGGGATTAGTAGTAGAGGGTTAGTAGTAGAAAATAGATTCCCCCTAAGACTTCCAATATGGAGCATATTGAAAGTACAAGTTGGCTCTATCAGGTATAGAAAACAAATGTCTTAATCCTATAATTGGGTAAATGAGGTGAAGGCTATGTTGATTAGTAGGATGTAAGCACTCTGATTTGTGCAAATAATCAACACATTGAATCCTGTAATTTCATAAATGTATTTATGGTCTATGTACAAATGACTTAATTTAAAAAAAAAGGAAAAAAATAGACTATATGGGTGGTGAAAAGAACTTCTCAGATGTGAACAGGTGTATGGATTCCGAAACAAAAGGTTTGTCCTGAATTATCCATGTTGACTAATCTAATCACAACTCCTTGAAAATCACAGGGGTCTTTTTAGGTAGGATAACCCCAGGTGAGAAGGGAGAGAGAAGGAGAAGAGATTGAACAGGTGAGAGGACTTGGCTCCCCACTGCTGGCTCTGAACAGGGAGGGAGGAAGGAGGAGAGGAGTGTGGGCAGCTACAGGCAATGTGGGAACGGTCCTCGGGTTGCTCCCAGAAAGGAGATGAATCTCAGTCCTACATCTCAGTTCTGCCAACAAATCCAATTAACAGAAAATAGATTCCCCCTAAGACTTCCAGTTTAGATCAGGGAGACCTGTGTCTGACTCCTGAGCTCCTGAGCTACAAACAGAGAAAATATCAAATATAGATTCTTCTAACCACGAAATTTATGGTAACTTATTACAACAGAGATAGAAAACTAACATGGATATTGAATATATTGAATAAGAATGATAAGGAAAAACCCCTCCCTGTATTCTCAATGTCCTTACATTTCAGAATATTACAAGAATAGAAATGTTTTGGTTATATGGATTGCTTTTGTGCAATTTGAATCAAAATTGTAAGTGTTCCCATCACCAAGAGAGCACCCATGGCACCCACTTGGTGTGAGTTAATCCCTTCCCCTCCCCCACCTGCTTTCTGTTGAGTTTCACTACCAGATGTGCACATGGGTATTGATTGATTAGTTCCAATTTAACAGTGAGAACATGTGGTGTTTGTTTCTCCATTCTTGCAAAAATTCCCTTCTAAGAACAGTCTTCAGCTCCATCCAGGTTGTTCCAAAAGCGATCAGTTCACCGTGTTGTTCATGGCTGGGTAGCACTCCATTATACATATACCACGTTTTATTAATTCACTCATGTATTGATGGGCACTTCAGTGGACGCTACATCTTTGTGGTTGAGAATTGTGCTGCATTAAACATTTGAGCACTGGTGTCTTCTCGATAAAATAATTTCTTTTCCTTTGGCCAAATACCCAGTAGGGGGATTGCTAAATCAGTGGTAGGTCCACCTCAAGCTCTTTGTTCTCTGGACAGCCTGCACTACCTACAGTCCCACCAACAGTGCACAAGCTGTCCTTTCTCTCTCATCCATGCAAGTATCTATTGTTTCTGGACTTTTTAGTAAAAGTTGTTTACATTTCTGATATTAATAATTTGTATCTTCTCTCTCTTTTTTTTCTACCTGTTCAGCCTGTAGTTAATCAATTTTATGGATGTTCTAAAAGTAAAGTGCTTCAATTCCAATAATTTTTTTGCTTTTTATTTCCTTTTAATTCTATTGATTTCTGCTATTATATGTATTACTTTCTCCTTTTAAATAATTAACGTTTATTTTTCTTTCTAATTTCCTAATATAAAAGTCTTAGCAATTGGCTTGAAGTCTTTTATGTTTTTAAGTCTTTAATGCTATCATTTTCCCTCAAAACACTGCTTTATCTACATCTTGCATATTTGTATAAAAATGCTTTTATTGCAATTCATTAAAAAAACTTTCTAGTTTCCCCTGAGATTACTTCCTTGACATATATGTTATTTACTACTGTGCTGTTTGTTCTTTAAATCTGGGGGTATTGTACGGATATTGATTTCTAGTTTCTTCATTATAGTCAGAGAATACACTGAGCACAATTGCAGTTATTTTAAATGTTTGGAAATTGAAGTAGTTAACCTTATAGGTTCCTAGTTAGTTTCCTCACTGGGATTTAATAATCTATTTCCCCACTATTTAAAAATGCTATCATATACATTAATTTCATATATTATTAAATCCCATAAATACAAAGTTGCAATGTTTAACCAAACACTACAGAAAACATATTTAATTTTCATCTTAGCTTTGTCACATATACTGCATTCCCCAAAACAAATTCATCATAGGCAGAAAACCATGGGAAATTCTAGGGACAAATCTGTTTTTCCATATGCCTTTGAATCAAACTGCAGAATTTTTCAGGGATTTAGCCACATCCTTTTAAATATATGTATATGGCCAGGTTCATTTAGTTAACATAATGTTAGATATTCCGAGTTCTTTTTATCCAATGTGAATTCAAAAGTTTTTATATAATTAAGGGAACATATTGTTTTTGATCTTGGCTTGACTTACTGGATTATAAATGTCAAGATCGTGAAGATACCCCTGATTTAAGATTTCACAAGTTGCTATGGCTTGTGCTATGCTCAGAAGGAATGTTCAAGTAATACTTTAAAATTCAAGGACAAAGGTGATTTTTTTTTTCAAAAATTTCTAATCATTTATTTTTTAAAGTGCTTGACAAGGGTAGTCAGTCACAAAAGCAGGAGAATACCTCCACCTGCCCTGGGGGAACACCAGACAGAGAGGCTGTAAAGCAGAGCGGAGGCGGCTGTCTCTGCTCCTCCGTCTCTCTCTGTCTGTGTCTGTGTCTGCCCGCACACACAGGGTACAAAGCACCCCTCTGAAATAAATCCTCACTGTGAAAGAATGAGAAAAAAGAGTGAGAAAAAGTTTCCCAGAGAAAGCGCTTTCAAATTCATAGTAGCTCAGGGAGCCTTAGAGAATCTACCTTAAGAGAGAAATGCAAGCTCGTGGCAAACAGAAGAAAGAGACGGAGAGCTGGAAATCGGTTTCTTGAGGGCTGAACTTTTCCTCCTAGGAAACAGGTGTATAAAGGAAGAAAGATGTGCACAAAGAGGAGTGTCCCTCTCCTAACTCTTTAATTTTTATTAGAGGATGCAGTGAAGAGAGCGGGTAAATAGCAAGTGAGCCAAACAGGCCGTAGACTCCCGGAAGCCTTTTACTGATAAAAGATCCCCAATAAGGAGTAGATCTTTCAAGTTGTTCTCCGGAAAATTGCATTTTATTTATTTATTTTTTGAATCACATTTCCTACAGCTTTTCCCATCATCCACATACATTTTGAATATGTAAATACATGTACATAGACCCATATAATTTTTTTTTTTTAATTCAGGAAAACCTCTCTGCCCCTAGATGACATTTCATGTTGACAGTGCCTTCCAGAGTATCTGCTCGTTGACAATCGGGAGCCTGTATTTATGGAAGAAATATTTTCTTTACATACCTCAAGGCATGACTATCTTGCATCTTTGCAAACTGCCCAGGGCAGAGGACTCTGGCGCTATCTGTTAATACCAGAAGGTTCCACATTACATATTTTATGTTAAGATGCAAAACGCTGTCACCTGGGGGCCTCAGATCTTGGAGGGAAACGGGATTTTTGTAATGAGTGTGTCCTTTTCCTTCATCAGTCACTTTTCTCAACACGAAAAGATGTTAATTTTTTGACCCTTCTTCCATAGTCATACTAAGAGGAATTTTCCAAAAAGGATTTATTGGGTGTATTTAAAGTGAAGTACATGCATGAATTAAACGCAAACAGAGTGGAAAGTGCTGGCTCTGAGTTCCCTCATAATTAATATCTAAACACATGACAGGTAGCAGGGCTCCGTCTCATCAGAAATGTTGGTGACCAGCGTCCTGATTGGTTTGAACTATGTTCAGGGTCCCACTCCTCACAGAGACAGGACAAGGAAGAAATGGCATTCTGCGGCTGTGTACAAAGCAGACGTCTACCAACCCCCAGATAGTCACAATCTACTATTTTATTCTAAATATAATATCACTGGTGCAAAAAAAAATGTATTATTGGGTAGGGGGACTCTAAGGAAGCCACAGATGACAGTTATTTCCGACTGTCAATCCACATGTTTAATGAGAAACTCTGCCGGATTTAATGAATCCTGGGGCTTCACTCTGGCATCATTTTAAACAGAACTTGCGTCTCCAGCTCGGTGGTGTCAGTTCTCGGCCTCCATTATGGCAGGTGGATGTACCTCTAATGGAAGGAGTTTTCCTAGCGAACTATTAAGCACAGATAAGCAATCACTACTAATTTGCTCAGATTGGAGGAGGCAAGGCAGTGTGTGTGTGTGTGTGTGTGTGTGTGTGTGTGTGCACGCGCGCGCACAGAGAGAGGTGCATGACTAAGGTAGCAAGATGGGAAAATGCTTAATCAGGACGTGTCCTGTGTGCTCATTAGCAAAGGGTATAAAAACAAAGAGAGAGAAAAGCTGGTATTTTATGTCACCAGCACATGTCATCACCACCTAGCAGGGTTGCAGGTGCCGGCAGCTGGCACCCCTCCTCCCCCTTGTCCCGCACGCGGGGGCCATGGGTGCTCTGGCTCTGTTTCGTCTACTGCCTGGTGCTCACGGCCCAGGGAGCTGCAGGGAGGAATCTGGCCCTGTTTCCTCTCTACTCCCTGGAATCAGTAGAGCTTCCACTTCAATGTGCCGGATTGGGTTTATCTTTTCCTCAATTATGAGAAGTGAAACCCAACTGTCGCTTCTGAATATGACCCAGTGTCAGACGAATAATAGGAACCAAATGTCTTTCATCTCCATCACTACAAAAGAGAGAGAAGGAGGAGAAGGAGAAAAGGAGAAAATTCTATTCCCAACCTGCATGAGGTTACCCCAGTCTCAACACTAAGGCCGTCAAGAACTGACCTTACACTTTATTAACTGCTGTCTATCCTTGCCTTCTGCTCCCTTCCCTCCCACTCTATTTTGCCACCTGTATTTATGTTTTGTTTTGCTTTGCCTTTTTAAGCCATGAGAGACAGTGGTGTTTTCTCTGTGGTCCCCAAGGCATCAGTCTGGCAAATTTGAGGTGAAAGCACTCAGGTTGTGTCATGTAGTGAGAACAGAGAGTCAAGTTAAGTCAGTGCTGGGTGGCTCTAACGACCAGGCTCGGGTGCAGGCCACCTGGAGCCTCATGGAGGCAACAATAAATTCACAAAAGGTCGAAGTACCCTCCTGTCCCAAACTTCCCATGGGACGCAAGTGTCCCTGTCAGCTCAGCCCGGTGCAGGCCTGTGACAACACTGCCACCTGGTGCTGCAGGAGTCTGGGGAGGCCAGGTGGTGCCCGAGCCTCCTCTGGGCCGGGCTGACAAGCTGCCTTTGTTTAAGGCTGCTGCAGAGCTGGGGATGAGCTTATCTCAGCCTGCATCAGATGCATGGGGGTGCTGGAATGTGCTTTGTAGGGAGGGGCTGTTTTAGAGGACTCCCCCTCATCCCAGGGATCAGTTCTGCTGATAACCAGATAAGCATTAGGAGCCGACCTGGCACACGCTCATTAGATAGACAGCATCGTTTCCGAGGGTACGTGGCCTCCTCGGCATGTTATGAAGTGAGTGGCTCAGCTCCTCGGGCCATGTGTGTACAGTCTCGGCTCTGTCCCCGAGCAATTAAACACAGTGATAGAAACAAAATGAGGAGGTGGCTGGCATTTTCCTTCTCAGCAAGGTGGGAGAAAAACTTGAGGGAGTTTGGCTCTGGCTGCCTTGTGATGAGACACGGCGGCCATAAATAATGAGACTTTGTGTAACTGTGTCGTCTGTCAGAAGGCATCTGAGAGATGAGCTCCCGGGCAGGGTGGAAGCTAAGAGCCTCCCCGATGTACACTTTGCGTGCGGCGTGCTCCTCTGCTCACCTCTCCTTCAGAACAAATACTCCTTCTCTCCCGGTATCATTAGATTACTCATCCAGCAATTCCCTGGCTTCCTTTTATGGTCTGCTTGCTTTAAATTGTCAAGATTTGCTATCAACAAAGTCAGGTCCTTTTGACAAATGATCATCTTCAGTGATTTTGCAATTTTTTAGAATTGTGTTTGGAAAAGTGGTTCTCAAATACATAAATATTTCTTACCACTGTATTTAGGGCCATCCCCATTTCTCGGTTTGGTTTAGAAAAAAAAAAAAAGTTGCTATTCCTTGCCGACGGTGAATGAACGAACAGCATTTGGCTCATCTTCCCAATTCAGTGTGTTAGATCTGGCTTTGCACTCACTAAAGGGTGGTTTATCAGGAGGAGAGTGTGCTGAGTGGATGGTGCCGGCGGGTACACAGGCGTTAGGGGGGCCGGTGCTGGGCAGGACAGAGAACATTCTGAAAATGTTAGCACAGGCCAGGAGCAGGGAGGTCTTGCAATCTCCCACCTCTGAAATAAATATAAAATCACAGTAATTATTTGTGATCAATTTTATATTATTAAATTGGAAAAAAAAATTTTTTTAATTATTACCTGCGTAAGTCAATTGCTGGGAAATCTTCCTCTCACCTGTTTCCAACAAGACGGGATGTGAGTCCTTCACCAGGTCAGAGGATTCCTTACAGCTCACGCATTTCCAGGGACCAAAAACATTTCCTATGAAACTGACCTCTGAAAAAAACACTGGAACATGTGAAATATTTTTCTGATTTCTGGTAAAAGTGAATGCTCTTCAATGGGTTATATTCAAGAAATATATGTTCATAATGTTAAAGAGAATATTCCCTGCAAATTAGGGGTCTCAGATACATTATATTTCTTCTAAATCAAAAGTTTAATTATTGATTATTACCTAAAAAGTCTGCTAGAGGGGAATTTTAGTAATGGATTTTATGTTAGCCCTCATCTTTTCCCCATACTTTACATATATGCAGTGGACCATTTCCAAAATTCTACCGGCCTGCAGACTCTCACTGAGAAAGTAACCTTTTTCGTCCTCTGTGATCTCCTGTGTTTTTAAAAACAACCCCCTTACCTCACACACCCTTTAACAATTGCTAATCAAAGGTTTTACTTACAAAACACATAAAATGTAATGTAAATGTCATCACACCCTGGCGTGCTCATCACCTCCCCAGCAGGGCTGCCGTCCTATGTGCTGTTAGAGATTGGTCCCTGACCTTGTCACTGTTAGCAACCGTGGGTACTTGGCCGGCACAAACAGGTTTACCCCTGAGTCAGCTCGCAGAAAAGGGTCTGTAAAAGGGGCCAAAGGGAAAGCTCGTCGGAGGGAAATTATGATAAATTAATGGAAGGCACTGTACGCGTCCCTGTGACCCAGCGTGCACCTCAGTAGGAAAGGAGGGTTTCCTGTGTTTGCTGATGTCAACAAATACCAAGCCCCAGTTGATATTTACTTTATTCCCAGGGGTCAGACTGTCAAATAGTTATCCTCTATAATGAAGTGTGGGGCTGAGATCACAGAAAGGGGAAACACACCGATGGCTCCTCACAGGCCGCGCAGACTCCCTCTGATCCCAACATCCTGTCTGCTGAGTCCCCCTCAGATTTAACGTGTGAGGTTCTGACTCCTTAGATAATTCACATCCTAACATGTGTTAGGATTTCCGTAAACGATTGATTCAATTTTGAACTGGCTATTTGCAATGTAAATATATGGTTACTTTATTTTTTAAGTTCAATATTGTTTTGTAACAGGCCGCCTGCCAGGGCTCCAGCAATGGCCTTAGTACTTTTAGAATCGTGGTATCAAACGAGGCATCTCCCCATTTTATCCACCAAACGATGTCCTTTTCTATTTATTCCTTTTCACTTTCTCCTAAGTTTTCGTCCTCACTAAGGTTCAGCCCTTTATTGTCTTCCAGAGATTTCTTCCTCTGAGTTCCTCTGCCGACATCCCTGTTTAGACAATTCCCTGAAAGCGTTACATAAGACAGACAAAATGTGATTCACTGTTATCTGTGGTTCCTTTTATTCTTTCTCATAAATCAATCCTTTCAGCTCCTTTATCTTTTTTTGCTTCTTTTCTTTGTGCTTCTGAGCACATCAACATCATTTTGATAATGAAATGCCCCAACTCAATGTGGGTCTATTTGAGAGATGGATGCCGGGGTCTCCCATCATGGGAACATGGGGTAGGACTCTAAGAGGTCTCTCTCTCACACACACACATGCACACGCACTCCAGCAGCCCAAGCAAATCACTACAGAGGCCCCTACACTGCAGCTTGATGCCAGAGGGCTGCACATAAACCCTGCCTGACTTGGAAATCAAAGAGAGGTGAGAAGAGTTCACATTTTCTCATGCTGAGGCATGAGGCTTGCCAAGAGACAAGTCTGGACTATAAGGTCTGGAACTGGCTTTATCCAGTTAATAGCAGCCTTTGACATCACAGGACAGCATGCTATTTCCTTGTGTTTATGTCCTTAAGAAGTGCCACAGTGAAATTGAACATTAAAGGTTTTAATCAGTGCACAAATGCATCTAATAAAAACATGGGGTGAAAGTAAGAAATGGTACACCTGCTCCCTGCATCACAGGGGGAGGTTAATTGGCAACGTTGGGACTGTTGTTAATAAATGTTTTCCATCAGCACTTGGCCTCTGACGTCTCACCTGTATCTGAAGCAATGAATTGCCCTTCAGGGCTCTGTCAGTTCTTCCTAAAATACGGTCCATCCCAGTCGCATGGCCCACTTGCTGAAGGCCTCTCTGGACACGGGGTCTCCAGAGAACAGCCGGCAGAGTCTGGCTATTTGCTCCCGTCTGTGTGCAGCTCTTAGTTTGAATACAAAGTGACTGAGTATTGCAGATAGCCCAGAAGTCTCCTTAACACCGAACCTGCAAGACGGGGCTTCCCTTCAACCCGGCACTTCCAGAATGGACAAAGAATCACAATGGCTTGTGGTAAAAGTCAACTTAATTGAATTTGGCCAATATTTATTGCATGCCCACTGTGTGTGATACATCGAGTTGCCCTCACTACACTAAATACTCTTCCAGCCTAATGGGGGGGGCACCACAGAAGGACACAGTAACGACAGCGGCAGGATGACAGCGAGAGTTTACAAATGAGTGAAGTTATTCCCCAGAATACTTTAAACAACGTGTCAGACGTTCACTGATTTTTACATGTATCATTCACACTTGTGTTTGTTCTCCTTATAGTATTGAACTTGTTCTATACTGAAGACAATGTGGAAATTCTGGGATTAGAGACACTTGAGTGACACAGTCACACACACAAACTCTGCCCCAAACCCCTGCAGCAGCAGGAGTGTGACATTGAACAGCTGCCCCAGGGAATTCTTGCCCCAGCCCCAGTGTTAAGATGCCCATTGTGTTGGGAAGCCTGGGTGTAACCCCGGGGAGGTGATGTGCTCACAAGCCCCATGGGAGACTGGGGCATGTGTCAGGTACAGCAGTGAAAATTTGGCTACTAGAGCTCGAAGGTGTGGTCCCACCCGCAACCCCACAACTGCACTGCTGTGTGATGCCAAGCAAGTTGCTTAACCTCTCTGTCTCGGTTTCTTCATGCTTCAAGAGTGTGTTGGGATAATTAAATAAATTAATCCTTGTGAGGATCACTTTGCTAGATCCAGCATATCATAAATTCTTCTGGAATCTTTACGTTTATTTTAATTTAACATTAAGCCACTCAGTTCCTAACCACCGACTTAGTGGAGGAAACTTTTTTTCCCCTTTCTTCTAATACTGTTTTCTTTCCTTCCATCTCTCCTTCTCTTTCCCTTCTGGTTGCTGTGGTGGTGGTTGTCGAACTCTCCTCCCCCCACACCCCCTCCAGCTACCCCTTGACCCTGTCCTCTTTTCCCCTCCACCCCCCCCCACTCCTCACTCTTCTTTTGAATCCTCAATATACATAATTATTCACCCCCCACAGCAGCAGAATTAAGAGGCAACTGGGTTATTTACCTTCATTGGCTCTCACTCTAATTCAAAGAACTTAGCTCTGGGAAGGGGAGGTAAGATCATAAAAATTTAGGATAGAAATGATTCAAACCTGCCTCCTCGCTGCATTCTGTGTTTTTTGAGAACTATTTTCAGGTATGTGCTCAGGAAGGTAACAGAGCCTTCAAATAGCAGCTGATCTGAATGTTAATTCCAGTGAACAAGTCATCAGTTTCTGGTATACACGTGTTTCTTTTAACATGGTTAAAATTCCTCCAGTTATTTTTCTTTAGATTTTTTTTTTTTTACCCAAGGAAAATCAGATTCATTTAATGTTAGATGAAAGCAAAATGCCAACAGAGGCATCTGTTTCGGAAAGCCCTCGGAATCACGCCCTGCCATTGGGTGGCACAGGAACTTCAGGGGCTGCAAAGTGTCAGGTGGGGTTTGTCCAACACAGGGGCCACTGTTTCCCAAGTCCCCAAGGACACATGTGCCATCCTGTGCTCAGCCAGTCTCGGACACAGCTGCACTCACGCGGAAGTAACCTGTGTCTCCAGCAGGTGCCGTGAAGGCCGGGTTGTCAGCATTGCAGCCCACTCAGACATCAGCAGCAATTCCTAAGAAATCTAACATTTACAGGAAAACAGTGAGCAAAGTTTGTATTTTTTTATAATTATATACACTTGAGTACAATTTTATGAAGCAGATGAATGTTCAAAGCATCTTACTATTAGAAGTAATTAGCATCCTGGTACTGGGTTAGCAAAGAATCTTTGGTTTTGGTGAATTATTTTAAGTAAAACATAATTTGATCCACTGAATTGAACAGCTGTGAAGGTAAGCCCATACTATCAGTGAGAAGCACAATCTCTAACAGTTATTTATAGAATAATAAGTACTAATTTTTTTCCTGTGCATCTTACTTGTAAAGTATGGTATAATCTCAGTATCACCAATAAGAGCTAGCAAACTAGCCAAGAAGTTTAAGTTAGAATATGGGTTACCTGTTAATGAAAATGCTTAATTTCAATAATGATCATTTCTTCAATGCCACATAAGAATTATTTATAATAATGCTGCTGTAGCAACTACTGTCTTTCATCATTTGGTGATATTTTAAAGCTGAGATTCCTAACTAAAAAGAATAATTTAATTGTTAAAACTCAAATCAAAAAAGTAAACTTTGTAAAGTCAAGAGCAGCCTAATTAATGTCAATGTTTTTGATATAATGCATTATTAAAGGACTGAGCATATTAAAATAATACATAATTATGCATAAGATGGTATAACTTGGAAATCTGACAATTTATGACACAATGTTCTTTACTCAAAAACTTAATTGTCTATATGTATATTTAAAACATATGTAGGTCCTTAATTTTCAAAAGTAGTTTAAATACTATTTATAAAATACGTAGCCAATTTTCTATTATAGGCAGGAAGGCTAAGAACAGGTAACTTTTTGTGAACCAGCAAAAATCAAGTTATAATATAGTTAGTAATTTCTATTAATTTTATATTATTTGAACATTTTACCTCTGTAAAAATAGTCATCACTAATTTTATTTAACAAATTGAGATTTTATTGCCAAAAAAAATTATTTATGTCAACTTCTCTTTTGTGTTAAATTTTAAAACTGCACAGGAAATTAAAGAAAACCCCAAGGAATTTCTATTTGTGCCATTCCCCTACATATTGCATGCTGAGTCTCCTCTTAGAAGAAGAGCTATCCTTTAAAATAATGTCACTGCCAAAACTTACAGTAGAAACCACAAAATTGAAAAGGACTGGTGAGGAGATTTATGTTGCACCAGCACCTGTCTAGTTCCTTGCTGTTCTTTTTTTTCTAACTAGTCCAACAACCGGGATTATGCTAACATCTAGCTCGGTTATTGGGTAACTTTACAATCAAAAGGTCATCAGAATAACCTCCTAATTAAAAAGCACAAATCATACCCCTATAAACAGTCCCCATGGTGGAGGGCTCAGCTAATTTGAGGCTCTTCCACACTGCTTTTGAAGTCCTGTGGGGTGTAGATTGGGTGTGAAATGGAGCCTTTTTTCTGGCCCAGTACAGTGGCCGTGGCCCTGTTGGGAGTGATGTTCCTGAAGCCTCCTCGGGATCTGGGAACTGCCGTCAGCATGAGGACTTTCCTAGGCATTTCAGTGCCCTTATTGCTCATTTCTGAATTCAAGTATTAGCAAATACAAGTCAACAATCACAGGTAGCATTTTACCCAGGCCTATTAACTGGAATGAGATGTGGGACAAAATTGGTGAGAAGAAGATGGAGATGGCGAAAGGAAAGAAAGAGCCCCGCCCGTCCTGAGAGTGACGTGTTGGGGAGAGACAGCTCACAATGACAAGAGGAAAGGCACCTGGCATTTGCATCGCCCCGTCCACCTGCAGCCCTGCCTGGGAGCCGGTGTAATTAGAGCAGCTCTGTGCCGGGAACAAAGGGCTGTCACCAGCGGGGAAGCCCCAGGAAGCAACCCGGACAGTCAGCCTTTCAGTTTCCTGTCACTGCCTTGAAAAGAGGAAGTATAAGAAAACAGGTTTTCCTAATGTTGGGAATGGAGAGATGCCCCTTCTGTTAGCAGTCTTACAGAGAGCAATTACCCCTTTCTGAGTTCAGAGAATAACCGGCACTCACCGGGTCAAGCGCTGTGGTAACAGGATCAGGAGAGGAATCCTGGTGCCTCGACTCTGTCTCCCTCTGTCTTGTTAATCCTTTCAAGACACTGAGTATCACATTAAGTAATTAGTCCCGGGAGGTAGCTTGGGGTTTGGGGTTTTGGCACCTCCAAAACAGACAGCAGTGTGAACCTCTCTGCCATTTTTTCCCTTCAGTGATTCCAAACCCAGGATAGCAGAAACTACAGTGACTGGTGAAGTCCGCCTGCTCAAAACAAGACTTCCTGTACTTGTAAATAACAGCCCAGGGTGCTGCTCGGAGAGTTCTGGGGTCTGTTGGAGGCACAGGTCACCATCTGCCTCAATGTGTCTTATTTCATTGATCCTTCAAGGCCAAAGTCTCTTGTCCACAGTGTGTAGCTATCGCTGTTGAGGTTGAATATTTACATTTCTCAGTTTAGTAGAGTCCATGAGGAAAAGCGTATTTTTAGAGGACCAGATTGTTAGACATAGTTCAAAGACAGCCATCACAAGTCAACAATTTGGGCGATAGCTTGTCCTAGCTTTCAGTGGCATGAACAATTTGACAATCGGAGCATACAGTCATACATTTTCACTATGATCTAAACTCACTGCCCACCCCGAGCAACGGACAATTGACCAAGTTTCAAACTGTCATACATGAGAAATGAAATAATACAAAAAGGACACCAAGGGCTTGGAAAGCCTGCACACTGGTGGGCTCACCACACATTGCTGCTCACTTGCGTGTGTGTGTGCGTGTGTGTGTGCACATGTGCTTGCCCATCAGATTCCTCTCATGCCAAAAGAGCAACTTCTTACTAACTTCCATCACATCATTCTCATCTGGTTCTGAGAACACAGACTATTGTGAAACAGATAACCTACAAAAACCTAGTAGTGGATGTTATCTAGACAGAATTTCTGTATTTTGGCCCACACATTAGACCCCTCTATGCATGCATGCATCAATTTCCTTGGCAATACCCCTAGGTGGCAGGGTAATATTACAATACTTTAGCTCTGAAGACACTGGGTAGACTAATGAGAGGGAGAATATGAATCTGAAACAAATTTCTAGGATTCTTAATCTTGAATTTCGACATCTCCAAAAATAGATAGCAGACAGAGATGGGTCGGTATCTGGCCAGAAGCACTTTTTATCCCCAATGTAGAACCATGAAATGTGTTTGAATATTCTAAAAATTCTGTTAATAAGAACGAGTTTTTCTTTCACATTAAAGAAGTGGGGACCAGTGGGCATTTCAAAGGCGATTCTCTCCTCCTGAAGTCAAAACTAATTTATTGGATTGTAACTTCTTTACAGAATATTCCATATTCAACTGATTAAACAAAACTTAACAGAACAATATCCAGGGCACAGCTATTTTTAATTTTGTCAAAATAAAATGTTAGAACTTAGTGTGAAATGTTTTTCATTTGTGGTGTGGGGTAAGAAGCCTCTTCCCCTGCCTTTATAAACCAGCGCACTCATTTACAAAATCAGCTCGGACAAAGAAACTAAAAATATTTGGGAACTTTGCCATGGTGCTCCCACTTTATAAATTGATCTTGAGGAAATTATATTAAACATAAAAAAAAATAAAAACCCATATGAGTGTGGATGTTCTATGTATAATTTGTTAATGAAAATAACCATATATGATGAAATAGTATATAAATATCAAAATTGTATTTTTAAATAATATTTAATATGCTGAGAATTATTATAAAAGATTTTTTAGGTTAAAAAAAATCTTCATTTCACTCACAAAAATGTCAATTAAAAATATATTTAAAATAAAAAAGCCAGTTTGATATCTCAAAATATTTACAAGAGTTACCCCTCAGTAATAGAATTAGGGGTAATTATTTTTGTTAAACTCTTCTATATTTTTAATTATTTTCCAATATGTTCATATTGCTTATATAATAATAAAAATATTTTAGTTTATGTAGTTATTTGTTTTATATTCAAAACCAAAATACACTAATGTATGTAATAAAGTTGTGTACTTACGTTTATATATATGTGTCTCTGTGTGTGTATATATGTGTCTGTGTGTGTGTGTATATGTGTCTCTCCGTGTGTGTATATATGTCTGTGTGTGTGTGTATATATATGTGTCTGTATGTGTGTGTGTATATGTGTCTGTGTGTGTGTATATATATGTGTCTTTGTGATTATATATGTGTGTATGTGTGTGTATATATGTCTCTGTATCTGTGTGTATATGTTTCTGTGTGTGTGTATATATGTGTCTCTGTGTGTGTGTATGTGTCTCTGTGTCTCTGTGTGTGTATATATATGTATCTCTGTGGTATACGTATATATGTGTGTGTGTGTGTGTATGTGCATTTATGTGTGTACATAGGAATGAGAAAATTTCTGATAATTTCTCTGCCAACATTCAGTCCAAAGAAGATTAACAAACACTTCTGAGCTGGCTTTTTTCACTGTTTTTTTTAAATTTGTTTTTGTTTTGTAGTACGTAGATTTTTTAAAGTCTACACAGAATGAAGGTAAGGCAAGATAATCTTTATGATTTTAAAATTCAAGATTAACAGTATAGTGTAATGCAAATCTATAAAGGAAGTGTCAGCCCATAGAGTCTTAGTGGTCACCCATAACCAAAGTCCAGGTTAGCAGGTGTCTAGATGAACCCACACTGTCCTTTGCACAGTGTCATGAGCTACACACTCCTGCTTAACATATGTGTACCTTAGTGACTGTTCATGACAAAACACATGTAAGTTTTCACACATTAGCAAAATGTTATGAAATAGATTTTCCGCCCAGTGATAAGCCTCATCTTCTTGAATGGTCATGTTTACGCGTGTTTTGAGAGAACATTCCACGAGTGCCTCCTATGTGCTAATGTCATGACCCACACGAGGACAGAACTGAGGAAAGGGAAGAAAAGGACCAGTCCTGGGAGCTTCCCAAGGGCTTGGAGGGTACCATGGCTGGGAGCCCGTCAGTCAGCGTCTGGAGCAGACACCTGCTGTGTGGGGGCTGGTGGCTGTGACTCAACACCTGCTGTGTGGGGGCTGGTGGCTGTGACTCGCCCTGAGCAGTGGCGGTGAGGGTGGCCCTGCGCGTGGTGGGGGCTAATCACTTAGTGACCTCCTGCCATGTGTGGAGGATCGACCACCTTCCTCAGAGAGCTGTTTTGAGGATTAAATGGTGCAGTAACAGAAAGCACTTTGAACAGTGCCTGCTACACAGTAGGAACACGGGAGAGACCTCAGTGCTGCGCCAGCAAGGAAGAAGAATGGGAGGGGGAGTCGCACACACTGGGATCAGCCCACGTTCCAGATTCACTCAAGGACCTGGAATAAGTTATTGTTTTTTTATTGTTTGGGACTCATTGAGGGTACAAAGAATTAGTTTACACTGACAGCATTTGTTAGGTAAAGTCCCTCTTATAATTGTGTCCCACCCCCAAGAGGTGTGTGTCACACATCATGACCCCCATCCTCTCCTTCCTCCCCTCTCCCCACCTTGTATTAGATCATCTCTGTCTTCATATTAGAATTGAATACACAGGATTCTTGCTTCTTCATTCTTGTGTTGAATAACAAGGGGAAAAATTATGTTTGGGGCATGTTATAACTCAGTATTTGTTAAAATAATGAAAAGTTTATGCTTCTAGAGTAGAGATGGGTTGTCTCGTAGGGACCAAGAATTATTCCTTTTCTAAAAATAATAACTAAATAAATAAATACAGAAAAAGACATTATATTTACCTATGGCAAAAGCAACTAAATCAAAATTAAAAGGCAAGAAGGTAATTAATAAAAATTGAAAAAAAAGAAAATAGGCTCTGTAAATTAGATTTAAAAACCTCCTCAAACCCTCACTGCCTCTCCCACTGGGTTTGTCCGGCTTTATCCAGCGGTACTGCCGCCTAATTTCAGGAAACATCCGACTTTGTCTTAAGGGATTTTGATGCCCTGCTGAGGTACCAGTGCTTTATTAAATGCGGAAAACTTAAAAAAAATTGACACACAAAACCATAAAGATTTACTCACTCCTTTCTAAATTATTCTTACACAACAACCAGAAGAAATCTGCATGTGTGTCCAGGCCCAGTGGCTGACACCTGTGATCCCAGCACTCTGGGAGGGAGCTCACACCTGTAACCCTAGAACTTTGGGAGGCCAAGGCAGGAGGGTGAGCTCAAGAATTGGAGACCAGTCTGAGCAAGAGTGAGACCCCATCTCTGCCTCAAATAGAAAAACTAGGTATAGCACCTATAGTTCAAGCTATTGGATAGGCTGAGGCAAGAGGATTGCTCAAGCCCAAGAGTTTGAGGTTGCTGTGAGCTACAGTGACATCATGGCACTCTACCCAGAGTGAGACTCTGTCTAAAAAAAAAGAAAAAATGAATCTACTTGTGAGGAAAATGCACCAATGGACAATGTGCTCATGGAAAGATGATCAGCTCAGTGGTCATCCAGCAAATGCAAATTAAAATAAGGAGATATGTTTTGCTTTTCGTGTTAGCAAAGGTTAAAAATGGTGATAAACAGAATAGTATTGTTAAGGATAAAGGTATTCATTCAACAGTATTTACTGAATGCCAATATTTGCTGGGTGCTGCGGGAGCACTGAGATCCATGGGGGCACAGTACCGTCTGCTGGGAATAAGCACAGCTCTGTCCCCACCACTGACCTGGCTACAAACAGGTGTGGCTGTGCGAAAAGTCGTCTCAGGGCTATGAAACGTGAACAACCTTGGATTAAAAAAATGTCCTTTCGATGATATATTCTAACAAAATGTGCCAAGAAGAAAGCTATAACCCCATTACAGCCTGAGAAGAGGGGGAAAGGGGAGAGGAGGAGAGGGGAGGGGGGAGGATGGGTGGAGGGAGAGTAATTGGTGGGGCCACACCTACGGTGCATCTTACAAGGGTACATGGGACATTTACTAGGTGTAGAATATAAATGTCTTAACACAATACCTAAGAAAATGTCGTGAAGGCTGCGTTGACCAGTTGGATGAAAACATTTCAAATTGTATATAAAACCAGCACATTGTACCCCGTGATTGCATGAATTACATAGCTAAGATTTAAAATAAATAAATAAATAAATAAAATGGTGCCAAAAAAAAAAAAATGCCAAGAAATTTCATCATAAAGTTGGTTAAAATGTGAAGACTCATCATCATAATAAATGTACACAGATAAATGATTCACTAAGTTACGTAATACCTATAAAATGTAACTGTATGTAACTATATGCAGTCATTAGAAGCAAAGTGATGGTTTTGTTTTTATTTTTGTAACTATTGAAAGATGGGTATGATACATAATAAAATAAGTCCCTGATTGAAGAGAAGAGGCGTTGTAATTAGAGGTGCTGTGATTAGGGCGCTGTGATTGGGGCGCTGTGATTGGGGCGCTGTGATTAGGGCGCTGTGATTAGGGCGCTGTGATCCTCCCCCATCTCTGTGCTGGGCAGTGGTCTCAACATGAGCTGAACATCACAGCAGACACTCTGGAGGGGTGCACTTCAGTTGGCTTTATTTCCTTCTTATAAATACTTCTGATCTGCCCCTTTACCATGAGAGCAAGGGAACACAAGTTTTATTGATTGAAAAAGCATGCTTTTATTTGGAAGTAATAAAATAATAATGACAGAAAAATATCGCTCTTGTTTTCAGTAATTTCAGCTTTGCTGTGTCAACCCCCCAAGACGAGACTGTGTGTGACACACTCCTTTGGTGATGTTTGAGGGTAACTCTGGGCCTGCAGCGACTCCTTGGACTCTGAAATTCTAACCTTTGGGAGGGAAATGATTTTTCCTCAGATTTAAAACTCGTACCAGGTTAGGTGTGGTGGCTCACACCTGTAATCCAGCCCTTTGGGAGGCTGAGGAGGGAGGATTACTCAGGACCATGAGTTTGAGACCAGCCTGGGTGACATGGTGATGGTCTATTTTTTTACTGCCTCTCTCTAAAAACCTAAGGATGGCGAGGTTCTGGTCAGATCACAATTGCCCTCCTGACTGCACTTTTCTAGACTTGTAGGTACAATGCAGGCGAGAAAAACAGAGCTGGTACCTGGTTTGGCAGTCTGTAGAGTTACAAGTTGATGGGACATGATTTTCCACACTTCTATTACTTGTTTCAATATGTTTTCCACTCTTGAAATCCGTGTTAAGCCACACACCCTCCCCCCATTCTAAAATGTACGGAAAGCTTAGGAGGGCAGGGATGGAAATCAAAGCATCAAACCAGTTCAACTAGTGGAAAAAGTTCATGTAAAACGGCCCGGGGGGGCACCAGACTGTCAGTCAGGAGGTTTTCCTCTGCCTCGCTGGGAATGGCTTGTTCTGTAAACAGTTTTCTTGAGGGCTTTGATCCTTTCATTTCAACATTGTTGATACAGCAGTTACCATGACTGAGCACTGCAAAGCAGGAACACACTTGATGTGCTTTATTTTTCACCAGATTGTGTGAGGTTGATGTTATAATCTCGGTGAATCACAAGGAACCCAGAACTGGAGAGAGTAATTCTACCTCCATTGCATCCTACTGGTGACAACCAGGGTACCAGGCAGAGTATCACTCCCCATTGCCAGAGACCCCTTTTATGTGCTGACTGCAAGTAAATATTCTGAGGATTTTAATTCCAATCTAATCACCATGGATCATTTTCTTTTAAATTTTCATGAATTTTTGTTACTGTTGTTTAGAAGGAGGAATTTTATGAAAATAAGCAGAGCAATTGTTGCTCTGGGCCATATTTCCCTGATTTACATAACATTATTGTTATAGAGACACATTGCTAAATATTTCTAGATCCTGTTAAAAGGTTATATGGTCAGATTACCTATGACATGGTAATCATTTTAAGAAGAATCATGTGTTGAGATACTGATTCCTCTCATAAAAGCGATGACCAGGACAAGTTTGTTTTTTCTATAAAAGCAATCATCTGAACATCTTGGTGATTTTTGAGTTCTGTTAACCATATATCATGCTTGAGAATATCTGGATAGTCAGGGGATTGGCAAATATAGCCCCTGAGATTAAGGCTTTGAGTAGCAGCAGGGTTCCGAGCATGGGATGGAAACAGAAGCAGAACCTGAGATCGTGGACAGTGAAGTTGGGTGGACTCATCCTGAGGACAGTGCTGACCATGCCACCGTCATCTCTGAAGGACTCGCCTTGGGCGGCTGGGCAGTGACACCAGTACCTGTCCACCATTCCAAACACTTTTTCTAGAATGAGTTTGAGATTTTATTTGACCTCATGTTGTTTTTCAATTTTGTTTAATTTTAAATCAAAGAACACACAGTTGGGGTGTGATTCTGTGCCCTTTTAGCGCTGTCCAGGTACACAGCCTCCCTGCCTGGCAGGGGGCCTGGTCCCTGGGATGAGCCCCAGGCTCCCCTCCTGACAACCAGAGGATCTGCCCTGTGTGACTTGGGCAGCTGAGAACTGGTGCTGGGGCCAGAGGGCAGACAGCTATTTCGTTTCCCCTGACACTCAGCTTCCCCAGTAATGTGTGAATGAGGAGGAATTTCACACCCTCTTTTGAGAGGAAAAATAAAACAGGACACTTCTGAAGTCAGACCTCTTCCCTCTGAGGGCTGATGTGCCCTGACAGACCCGGGAAGGCCTGGGCTACCACGGACGCCTGTTATATGACCTTGAAACACTGTGGGAAGCTGGAGAGAAAAGCAATTTCATCTTTGAAATTACACACCGCTGTTCTCATTCATCTTGATAAGCACTTTTAAGGAATCAAAAAAAAAGTAAAAAAGAGGTGGGAATATTGCTTCTGTAAGGGCTGTGGAGGTCTCCGTCAGCAGAGTCAGTTTAAAGTAAATTTAGATGTTCAAAGATGTATTTGATTTCTATTGTGAAGCTAAATTGGCCACTTTACAAGGTTAAAAGAAGAAGAAAAAAACAAAAAGGGGAAAAAATGGAAGAAAATTTGTTTAAAAGCCAAAATTATTATGTGTTCTGTTTTTAAAACAGAAACACGTTCTGATTATAATGTTTAATTAAGTATAAAGCTAGCCATCGCTTTATTCTCACGTGTGCAGTTGGGTTGATTTCGTGTGCATGTGTGTGCAGGGGGGTGGTCTTTGCCTTGAGAAGGGAACTCCCCACTCACCAGTATACTCACTGGCACTGAACCCGCACAGCTTGGGCTGCCTCGGACATTCACAAACACACACCTTCCACTAAATCTGATCTCCCACAGTCTGGAACATTCCACTGTTATAGGAGCAGTGTGTCCCTCTTTTAAACCCAACACCCCACAATACCCTCTCCCTGTGATCACGACTGCTTCTGAGGAAGGAGGTGAGAGTCCAGGAGGCACAATACCAGGCAGGCTCTGCCCCAGGTACTGGAGGGAAGAGCAAGCTCCGGCCTCACTGCACCGCCCGGGCTGCCACCTCCCTCTATGACAAAGGCAATAGGGACTAACTGGGAAAGTTCCCAGCAGTCAGCAGATAGCAGAAAAGAAAAGCTGTTTCAAAGAGCACCCTGTCCCTTTACTGATGGTCCCTCAGGGAACTACTGGAGGGACCCGAGTGACCTGCCAAGTTAGCAGACCCCCAGTGAGCAGGGAAGCCTCCCAGAACCTGCCTGCTGCTCCATGCGGCTCCCACAGCCCATCTCCAAAGGACAAGTGCAAACTCAGTGACAGCTGCTTGTGAATGATGCAAACAGAAGGCCTACTGAGTGCTGGAATCTCCCCACCTCCTGCACAAAGTGAGGAAGGCAGCGGAGCCTCCCCCACGCTCATCTCCCAGCTCGCCCTGGTGCTGGCCTGGCGCGTCCAAGGCCTGCACCCCTGCGTTGTGCAAGCACACTAGGTTTGTTGTTGCCATGGCCGGGGGAGGGCAGGGCAGCCAGGACACCAGCAGGCTGGCCGGCCAGACCCTCAGCAGAGGACGTCCTCCAGAGACTGAGGCCTGCAGGAGCCTTCACACGCCTCAGCTGCTGAGTCCTTTCGCTGCTAGCCACACGCTTTAGGACGTGGGGCAAGGTGCACAACCTTCCTACACGTTCTCCTTGTTCTGGGATTGGGATGAGATAATCCACGGCATGTGAGGTCCTGCAGACGTGAACGGCTTGGAGCGACATGGATGCAAGCTTGTCCTGAGGGCCAGGTCTTTCTTACAGAGGCACACCGGCCTGGAGCAAACCTGCATGGGAACGTCCTTCCAGCTTCCCTCATCTTCTGACACTTAGAAGCTCCAGTCTGAGGATAGTACCAGTGAAAAGAGATGTTGCCAGACGCGACGGCAGCTGTGTGCAGCGACCTCAGCTGTTTTCCTCTCTCCTGGCTCTGGAGCGCTTTCTGAGGTCACCATTCCTGGGCATCACCATTCAGCTGTCCCGATGCACAGGCAGCACTCACTATTTGTGGGGGAGTGCGTGGGTAGTGGGCTTATATTCCTGCACAAACGTGGCCAAGAGGTAACACATTCGCTACTCCAAGGTAGTGAGAAGAATTTAATCAGCTCTTACACTCAGGTTCTCCCTGTCTGTCCACTGAGGCACTCTAGATGTGAACGGAGAAAAACAGTGGCTGAAATTCATCTAATGAGAATTGATATCCTCTAACACGCTGGGATGGAATTAAGTCCCTGCTGGCATGAGGGGAAGTTGACGAAACAGGTAATAGTGTGGCCTTTAGACACTTCCCAGCTCACTCTGGGAATTCCCCAATTGCTTTGTCTGGGATTAGTTTTGACACCTCCGAATTTCCAAGCAAATCTCCTCACAGGAGAAAAGAATAAAGGCTACTTATTCTTGGTGAATATTTATTTCCTCTTTGAAGGTAATTATCCTTTTCAAAAGATAAAGATCTGCCCTTTAAAATCAGTGAACCCCTTCCCAGGGTTTCCCGGCCATGGCTGGTGCATGGCAGACGTCCACAGGTGAGTAAATCATTCTCAATTAACAGCCTCCAAGGTGAAGAGCAGACTATTTCACCCTCAGAACCTGGAGCTGGGGAGACGAGCACTTCATTAGCTGAATGAAGAGATAATCTAGGGATGGAATTTGAGAGATTAGAACTCTTGGGTAATAGTGTATTAATTTAATATTACTGAAGCATGTTTAATGCCGAAAGAGATATTTTCAGCAATATTTAAAAAATTAAGTTCTCCAGTTGATTCACTCAGCCAGAAATTCATTCTTGATGAAGGACTGGGGGAAAGCCTTGGGCACCTGATTTCCCATAAAGCTGGGCAAGCATTCAGAGTGAATAAAGCAGGATTGTTCCTGAAGATTCGTCCTCATGTGACACAATCCTGGTGCCAACTGTGCAGACCCTGCCTCGGCATGGAGCGTCACTGTTATGGTGGCCCAGTGATGACTCGAGAGGACATACCGCGGAAGGGAATAGACTTGGAGGGTGCTATTTGTGAAGGCCACACAGACGCTTTGGTTGCCTACAAGGAATTTCTTGTCTCATAAAAAGAATAGAAAGAAAATGGTAAGGAGTCGATCTGGGCCATGATAGCCAATTTGCTGAATTTCAATAAAAAGTGTATAAATGTCAACCAGAACTGGTTTGTTCTGCCAAGATCAGACCCCTGGGTGAAGAAGCTGGCCCTGGCCCCACAGGCAAGGTTGATCTTATGGATGGTCCCACAGGTTTTACCTCCCCAAACGCACTGAACCCCCAGTCTGCAGAGTACGGGCAGTTCCCAGTGTGTCTACTAAAGCCAGACAATGACCCCGGACTCCCTCCCACCCCGAGCAGCTGGTGCTCCTTCATGGCCTGAATGCCTGTGTCCCCTCAAATCTATATCATGGAATCCTCCCCCCAAAGTGATAGTCTTAGGAGGTGGTTACACCATGATGGCAGCGTCCCCATGATGGTATTAGTGGCCTGAAAGCAGAGGCCCTGAGAGCTGCCTCGGTACCTCTGTGCACCAGGAAGCAGACCCACCAGGACCCATCTGCTGGGGCCTCCACTCAGGGCTTCTCAGCCTTGACCTTGGGCCTCCCAGGCTCAAGCTTAGGCTTCCCAGCCTCTACCTTGGGCCTTGCAGCCTCCAGTCCCAAGAGCAGTCCGTTGCTTTTAAGCTCCCCAGTTTATGGAGTTCCAAATGCACTGACGCGCCTTTGGCTCCGTCACCCCTTTGCACACTGCTTAGCCTCTGACTGGGGCTGAGTTTCAATGCAACTTACCGGGAAAGTCATGCAGTCGGCCTTCAGCATTGCAGTCTTGGGTGAGGATGTCTCTCCTGCTCAGAAACGTCTTCATTTCTGACTCCTACCTCCAGAGCTACCAGAGAATACGCTTCTGCATCATGAACCACAGGGTAGCCTGACAGTGGCTACAGCACTGATGAGAAAGTCACACAGAAGGGCAGGACTAAATCCCGAAGGATCTCTGCAATTGCAGCAGCCCCCCACCAGCAGGAACAAGGGGCACAGCCAGGACTGGATCAGGAAGCTGCTTCATCAAGGGACCCAAGACATAAATTTACACGGAACAGTAGTAGTTTTCAAAAATGCAGAATTTACCACCTTTTTAAGGTTACCAGGAAAATGTGCAGACTTCCTACTAAGATTACCTATAGAAGCCTGACCAAAGTGAGGTCCCGGTCTGCAAATCACGGAAAAGCCAGACTGCTGTGACTGACCAGGAATGAGAGACCAGAGGCTCAGCCAGTGAGGGGGCCGAGGGCACCTGCTGCCTACAGCAGGGAGACCCACCGTCTTGCTAAGTCCAGGGACTTGCCCCTTCTAAAGCTGACAAGGACACATGTGTCCATGAAACTTTCAGTGGTGGCTCTCACCGGGCAGATGCAGAGGATGCCACAGGGCTTCCGTCACTGTGACACTGGAAATGGCAGACCCTGAGACAGCAGAGGCAACACGCTGGTGCCAGTGACTGGTACTTTCTTCACCACTAGGAACACTGAGGCAGCATCCCGGGGACCAGACCCTCAGAGGGCTGTTGAGGTGGTAAATTTAATACAAAATCCCCAGATGGCCTCCTGGCAAGGGCACCAAATCAGGGGCTGATAGCAGAAAGCAAGGAGACTCCACCTGGGAGACCGGAGACACTCGTCTCCAAAAATGTCTTATTCCCTTGTCCGTTTCCATGTCTGGGTCTGTTTCAGACCTGAAACCCATTGGCTATAGAAGTGTCCGGTCTCCAGGAGTGAAGACCCTACACCATGGAGCACTCGTGGGTGTGATTCTCCCTGGCTGTCCTCCGAGGCCTGTGGCCATCCACCCAGGATCTGCCTATGACTAGGGATCAAGCGGGACATGACTTACTGGCAAAGTCCACAGGGAGCTCGGCCTAGGGAACTGTATTTAGAGAAGAGGGAATTTCCCAGTCATTCCAACTTAGCTGGCCCCAGTATCTGAGACCATATTGATGTCAACAGACCCCAAATGTCACTGTGCTTCCCTGATCAGAGGGGCGGCCTGTGCTGCTTGTCACCTACCCCAGCCATGTCCCAGACATGAAGCTATCAAGTCCACAGACTCACTTGGTGCTTGGTTCCTTGTGGACTGAACCTATAACTAGGATCACCAGTCCCAGCAGTTGGTTCAACCCTCCACTTCTGTAGCGAAAACTGCCGTGATGAGGCAGGCTGAGTGCCAGCCAGTCCTCACACCCCGAGCAGGATGGACATACTGACCCGAGACTGCAACGCTGAATGATGACGGAAATCAGAGCCAACATTCAGGGTCCAAAAGATGCAGGGTCAGGGCTCCCCTCGCATACCCACCGTTGACCAGTCTGGCCTCTGTGAAGTGGCTGCAGAGAATGACACGGGCCACCACAAGCTCGCCCGGTAGTCACCCTGACCGTGGCCACTCCATCAGATAGTCTGCTGGCGCAGGTTCACGTGGCCTCAGGCACACTGCCCATGGCCACTGATCTGGCAAAACTCTTTTTTGTGTTTTGTTTTCCATTTTCCATCAGTTAGAAAAATAGGATGAGAAATACCTGTAGTTTGTTTTCAATTGGAACTGACAAAAATATGCATTTCCATTCTTGCCCCAGGGCTACCTTCACTATACCATCTATCATAATAGAGTTCAAAATATTGTGATTGCTTTGACAGAGATCTATTACATGGATGCCATTATGGTGATCAGGCCCAGTGTGCAAGAGGGGGCCAGCCAGCTTCAGCCCTGGTGCAGGGTGTGCTCTCCTGAGGTGGGTCCACAAAACTTGCAAAGCTTCAGAGTTGGAGAAAGCTCAGGTGCTGGGCAGATACATGTGGTGACTAATTGAATCCTTCAGGTAATTTGCATGAAAATTCTTAAAAATATAAAGCCGTATAGAGACGAATAATGTAGACTAACATTATCTATCATTGTGTTGTTTTCTACACAATCAGTAAAGCAACATGCAGTCACGCCCCTCCCTCTGAAATTTCCACGCGATCCCGGCTGGTGTGGGACTCACAGGTCCTTCCACCACTGGAGAGTGCACCACTGAGCAGCAGCTGCCGTGGGTCTGAGTTTTATAGGTGAGGAAAAGGAGGCACAGTGAGGGGAAGAAAGTCACTGGAAGCCACTCTGTCGGGCAGAGCTGGGATCAGCCTGCAGGCTGCTTGGTGCTGTGTGTGCTCCCCGCTCCCCTGAGCTGGAGCACATGTCTACGTGGGCAGGAAAGCCTTAGTATCCTCACATAGGCGCTTGCCGGGGACCCCACAGTTGTCTCCAGGGCAGCTGCTAAGTTTTCTGACTTTGCATCTCATACCCTGAAATTCAAGATACATTATTTCAATTTGACTTTCATTTGGAAATTATTGGCAGTAGTTCTAATCTCACAGGGTTTGATGAGACTAAAAGATGTTGTGTCTATTATGACTAGCATAGTTATAATAGACACAGAGATTACAATTTAAAATATAATACATTATTCAGAGCAGTATTTGAAACATAGTAAGTAAATTGCACATGACCTTGGAACCAGATATAATGGTCCTCTTCTGCACAAAACAACACACGTGGAAGCTGAAGCTGGCAAACGACTCTTTATTTACCAGATGATTTTCTTTAATTAAAAAGCTACACTGAATTACAATCTATTTTCATATATTTCTGTTCTGTCAAAGCCTTTTGTGTGTGAACATTTCCTCTTAGCTTTTGTCTCTTGCACAGGGCTCAGGCCAACCTTCCCAGGTACCCCCCACCTCCCCTAGGATGGGAATTCCACAGTGACCAGGATAAGCTGGAAACCTGGGAGCCCCAGCACACCCCCCTCACCCACTGGAGTCTGCTGCTGCTGTTCTAAGTGGAGTTGGAACCTGCTCTGCCCCAGGCACAGGGTCAGCCAGGCCAAGGCAGTGGAAGCAGGGTCAGTGCCTGCTTCTGAGAATGAAACGGTGTCTTCCTACACACCCAGGACTAGGGGTAGGCTTCTGAGCCTTTCCCAAAATCTATGATAACATAATTAAAACACAGTCAATGAGCAAGGCCTTGAGTGGCAGGGTCCCTTTCCTCCCCATTTCCCAGTATTTCTGAGTCATCTTTCCCCACTGGGTTCATGATCTGGTGACGTCGGACCAGAGCAGAAAGTTATTGACAGAGACCAACACAAGGCAGGCGGCTGACCAGGCTGCTGCTGGCGATTTGGGGCCCAAGGGTTTTTCTGCCCAGAATCCCCTCACTGGACCACAGAACCCTTCTCTGACACTCTTCTCAGGTACCTGGGAAATACCACCAGCTGTCCCCTGGTACAGTGCTCTCCAATTAAAAAAAAATCAACTTTGAAGGAAAAAGATCAAATGAAATGATTGTGCATGGTTTGGTCAAAAAAATATGGCCACAAACACGATCCAGGTAGAAGAGAAGCAGGTTTACGTTAACGGACAGTAGAACACCCTCTACGTGTCCATCCCATGCCTGAGGGGACCACAGCCCCACAAATCCTTTCTTAAAACTAGATAAGGCCTAATTCCAGCAGGCCTGTTCATCAGCCCCAGCTCTGAAGAGTTGACTCCAGATTTAAAGTTTAGACAGCATGTTTTCCAAAGGAAATCAATCCCTTCTGATTTTACTGCACACCAGGGAGCTATGGTCACAAAGGGCTTCTTTCACAGACAGGAAGAGTTTTCACCTGGAAAAATAAACTGAGAAAGACAACATTTACATATCGCAGAGGCTCAGCCTCTGGTGGAGGAAACCCCACACCCTGCTAGCTAATGGTGCATTCCAGAGAAGGAAATGCTGGACAGACCGTGACACGTAACCGCTCTGCTTCCCGTCCGGAGGTCCCACGAAGTGGCATCCAACCTCTCCTTGGGAGAACAAGGCTCGTCACCCTTGCAGTGGTTCTCTAAACCCACAGCCTTGTCCACTGATTGCAGACTTCCTCAAAAGGCTGTGCAGAGAGTTTTGTTATTGTCAAAGGTGAGAAAAAATAAAACAGAGGAAAGAGACATGGTGGTGTGACGTCTGCGAATACAGAGAACTTCTCCCGCTCCGCTCCGCTCAGGACAGTACAGTCCATGCTTGATCGTTCTAGGAGAGATTAGCTCTTCCACAACAATTGTTGTCTTACTCATGTTTGCAAACCCAGGCAGCTTCGTAAGTAATGAATGACTCACAACAACCATAGAACCATCTGCTTCCACTCACAACTGGGAGCTGGGCTGGAATCAGGGTCCACAGGGTCCTGTGGAGAGAGGAGCTCCTTGTGAATACCCAGGATCCATAAAAGAGGAAAGTGAACTTTCCCACTTCCGCTCCCTCCCTTCTAATCCCGCTCTGATGGGGCCAGCATTCTTCTTGAACCAACCTCATTCATGAAGATGGTTCTGCAAGATTTCACAGTTGCACCAGAGGATGGGGGGCATGGAGTTGTCCCACAGGGCAAGGACATCCTCCTGGGGATCTATTGAGCACTTCCCCCCCCCCACAGTCACCAGCCACATAAGAGAGTGGAGTGGGATTTTTTAATTTTTTTTTGTAGAGACAGAGTCTCATTTTATTGCCCTTAGTAGAGTGCCATGGCATCACAGCTCACAGCAACCTCCAACTCCTAGGCTTAAGCGATTCTCCTGCCTCAGCCTCCCAAGTAGCTGGGACCACAGGTGTCTGCCACAATGCCCAGCTATTTTTTGGTTGCAGTTCAGCCAGGGCCGAGTTTGAACCCACCACCCTCAGTATATGGGGCCGGTGCCCTACTCACTGAGCTACAAGCGCCTCCCTGGAGTGGGATTTTTAAGGCAAAACACTAATGACATCAATATTCCTCCGTTTTTTATGTTAACACTAATAATCGCTGGGCCTCATTAGTACAAAAAATACTATGTGGTCTTCTGAAAAGGGCCCCCAGACTTAATTCATTTCTGTTCTAAAATGCCGAGATTTGTTGCTGGCAAGCTTTGAAGAGGAAAAGAGGCGTAACCACCCTGCAACCCCAGTGGCCCAACATTGACCCCAGGAGGCCCAGTAACCCTCCTCGCTGGCATTTTAAGTCAATGCTTCTTGTCAACATGCAGACCGGCTCAGCCTGGACCAACACAGGCCCTGCGGGAAGCCTCTGGAAGCTTTCAGCACTTACATCAAAAGCACAGGTTAAAATCCACAGTGCGTCTTTCCAAAGTGGCAACAAAAGTTCTTTTTATCCCTTGATCAGTGGAGCTCACCTGTAGGAAATGTTACACCTTTTTATTAAACTGATGAATTGTCTCTTCTGTATAAACTGGAGACATTCTTGACAGGCTTAAAGTCATTAACACCTCCCAGGAATGCGGGTAGAGCCCCGAGCACTTGCCCTCCCTTGCCTCTGCATGTTTGGAAACCTGCGGCTCAAAACCCTCCAGCACATTCTCCTCTTGATACTTATGTGGCTGATTTATTGAAATGAGCAAAAGCTTGTGTGTTGGCAGGATGGTCCCTGACACAGATGTGTACAGTAAAACACATCTGATGTTTTCAAATAAAGACCTTGCCTTAAATTAGCAAACTATTGGATTACTCTGACAGGTTGGCAAAACACACTGTCAGTCAACAGTTGTTACAGCATATCTGGAAGCATCTTACTGGGGTCCCGCCAAGACCAAGACGCAGTGGAGGGGAGGGTGGCGGTGACACCAGGGCACATACTGTGCCTTTGTCACTTCCCTTTAAAGACACTGCGGAAACCAGGACTTGCTTTATTTTAAAGAACTTTCTGAAAACAGACATTTTATTTTTAATCTAGTCTCATCAGTAGAGAGCGGTTTGTTTTCCTCCCCGACCTCCTTCCTTCCTTCTCCCTTTATAATAAAATATCCAAGCCTTGAATAATTTCCAAAGAACGATGATCTACCACTGTGGAAAATGACTCCCACCCTTTTTAAATCTAAAACTCATTTAATTAACAAATACAAGTGTAAATTCGACTGTCAAATATTCAGTTCAACAGGTGGGTTTGGCCAGTTTCTCCTAACCTCAAACATATTGAAATTGATTGGAATCCTTCTTTTTAATGGGAAATTAATGGAAGTCGTAATTAATATATTTGGAAAAGTTAAACATTCATTAATGGCATAAAAGTTTACCTTTTCTGCTCCCTTGCTGGCTGTTTCATCTCAGTATCTCCAAGTGTGCCTTTCCAATTTGTTTCTTGAGCTTAGGTAGCGGGTGAAATTATTTGTTGTTGGTGACAGAAAAAATAAGTGGCATCATTTTTGATGTTACCTGGTCATATTTTTTGGAAGATTTCTCGTTCTTTCTCTGTGCACTGGTGTGGGTTAAAGGTTTACTCTCCCCAGTTCAGAGGTTCACAGGATGTATTTACTGACTAAGACCATCCTGGGATCCACCAGCAGGCAGCCCGGGGGAAGCTCAGCGCTGTGCTCCCCCAAGGAGTGTGATGAAGGGCATCTAACCACGAGGCCACCATCCTGGCAGGGCTGGGGTCTCCCTTCCCACCCAAACAGGAGTGGCTTGTACTTCGAGGGCACAGCAGAGTCCCCGGGACATCCCTGGGAGCGGCTTCCCGCTCCTCTGGAGAGGCGCCTGCTCCCGCCCTGTGCGCAGGCTGCTGGTAACCGGAGACAACTTTGGGGAGTTAACTCAGACATTTAAGTAACTGCAATGAATTCATTTGATTGTCAGATCTGGGTCCATTTACTGAAATAAAAAAAAGATCATCTCAGCAAGCTGTTACCACCCGGAAACATCTTTAAAGACATCCAGGGTTCCCCAGCTCCCACCCCCATCAGGCACAAAATGGATGATGGATTTAAAATAACCAGGTAAAGCGTTGTGGCAGTCTGAGAGTATGACAGTGTCTTCCTCTGAGTGTTTTTTTTTTTTCCATTTCCCCAGCTCAGTCTACCGAGAACGGTCTTACGGTGCGCACCCCCAGGGCTGGGCCCGAGGCACCCGGCAACCCCGGGGTGTTAATTTCCTGCATCCCGAGGTCTATCTGTGCACTGATGTCCCCACGCAGGTTCCTCGGCGCGACTTAGCACCACTTTCTGCTCCCAGGTGGCGCCTTGGAAGGGAAATGCCCCTGGTTTGGGTGAAGTGATAAGGTTATTTAGGAGAAGAGGGTGTCCGGAGCAGTGCCTCAAAGACCGTGGGAGACACAGCAAGCTCTGCCCACAAAGCTGCGCTAGGTTCAGTGCTGTTTCTCCGCAGTGCTGGTGGCAGTTTCCTCTCTGGGACACATTTCCGTCTCTTTATATCTTTGTTATTTGTGATCCCCCCTTCTTTGCAGTCTCTGTTTCTAGAATCCAAAACCAACAGGAGAGGGAAACTTTAGCCTGTGCACTGTTCTTTTTTGAAGAGGGAAAGCTGATAGCCAGCATTTACTAAATATTCAACAGCTGCAGGAATACTGCCCAGGTGGCAGCTACACCTTAAACTCAAGCTAAGAGTGAGTTTCTAGTAATATCTTTGGATAAAGAAGACAAGCTATTTTAATCACCAGGTTGTGTGTATTGAAAAAAAGAGAGGAAGTCAAAAGAGGAGATGGTGAAAGAGGAAGAGGAAGAAGAGAGAAGGGGGGAGGGAAAGAGAAGGGGGAGGGAAAGAGAAGGGGGGAGGGAAAAAGAAGAAGGGGAGGGAAAAA
>CAUYQV010105789.1:0-37813 GCA_963574575.1 Galagoides demidoff | reverse complement strand
AAGATTCTCAGGTGTGTCCCTACAGTAACACCAAGTGAACCACTGTGCACACAACACAAGATTCTCAGGTGTGTCCCTACAGTAACACCAAGTGAACCGCTGTGCACAGAACACAAGATTCTCAGGTGTGTCCCTACAGTAACACCAAGTGAACCACTGTGCACACAACACAAGATTCTCAAAACCATGAAGAGTATAAGAAGCCAGACACAAAAGACTAAATGCTATATAATTCTTTGTATGTGAAATATTAGAACAGACAAAACAAAGAGCGACAAAAACCATACGTGTATAGACGGTTGCCAGGAACAGGGCTGGGGGAGGGGACTGATTGCAGAGAAGCACAAGGGGATGTTTTTGTGCTGATGGAAATGTTGATATGCTGAGTACCCCAGCAGTGGGATGACTATAGACTCCTCAGAACTGACCAAATTGTTCACTTACAATGAGTGAATTTTATTTCATATAAATTACACCCCAATAAAATGGGGTCTGTAAAACAGAGGTGAATTTCTGTAGACGAGGCCTGACGGTAGGAGAACCCTCTTTCTGATCGTTTGAACTCCTGCTATGCTGTCATTCCCATGGGCGTGCATGGCATTAGCTAAAATAAATAAAGAAAAAACTTAGAAGGGGAAAGTAGATTGAATTTGTACCAGATTAACCTGAAGCACACCTTAATGGGGTCAACGCGATGGGTGTTTCATTTTCAAGGATAAAAAGTACTCATAAACATAGAATTTCATTCACCAAGGTACAAACAACCTGTATGTGAAAGCCTTCCTGAGCTCTGAGAGGGAAGACCAGACAAACACAGAGATCTATGGTTACAATAAAATCACAAGTTGGTTTTTTTTTTCACAAGTTGTTTTTTTAAAAAATATTTATAATATAATCTTCTAGTTCTTCTGGAAAAATAAATTTGTAGGGATAGTCGAGAAATGCCTGGGTAAATGATTTGTACTTCACAGGACAAAGATGTCACGTATTTTAAAAATCGCTCTCTGCTTTAATGGGCCCTGGTTGGGTGGATCGGTGTCTGTTTCTGGCAGTCCTCCGCAAAGCAACCTTGGTTTACAAGAGATTCTTATGGAGGAATCATGACTTTTCACTGAGTGGAATTCTTCCAAATACATTCTCTCATTACAACATCAGAGGTAGATAAACTGTTTACCTAATGGACTTTTAAATGTTTGGTTTGTGAATGAAATGCCCGCAGAAAGCTAACTTATATACTCCGGAAGATAGAGGAGGCTTCACCTGAACAAGCCTGGCATGTGTGAATTTGTTTGTCAATATGCCCCGAATCACGGGAGCTTAAGGGTTTATGAGCCCAGTGGAGCAGCCTGCTGATGACCATTGAGCAGACTGTGTGGGAAATTGAGTTCCCTCCAAATTTATGGACTGATGGAGCTGTTCCTCCTGATGATTAACAGTGAGTCATAGAAGAAACCGAGGGTCATTCTCAGGCACATGCGCCTCGCGTCAGGTGTGGAGAGAGTGAGAACAGTCGCAGAAGAGGGAAAGGTCTCCTGACATCTGTTAGCTAATTTTCATTTTTAAAGTGAAGACACAGACTGGACAAATTCTTAAGGTGGGCTTAGTACCTAAAACATCTCCAAAATGGGTGCTTTGTGAAAAGCCTGGGTTACAGTCCCCACAAGATTATTATTAATATAAGAAAGCAATAACTCAGAGGAAGCTGTAATAATATCACAATATGTTTACTTAATTTGGGGACTCAGAACATAAGCGCGGGGAGCAAAGGGTGGTTGAACACATTTCTCTGATAATTAATGTTTTTACCTGAAAAAACACATCATCTACACATTCCAAGGCCCAGATGTGAAACACTTAGGAAAGTACTACACGAAGGTAACTGAAGGGAATTTAATAGCAGATGGTTACACAGAAAAAAAGACATACAACCGATCCCCTGAAAGTGATTTTTGTAATACGATGTTACTCACATTTAAAAAGAATATTCATAAAATGAACAATTTTTACTTAGAGTTTGTTCAACAAACATTTTTCCGATAGGTGTTGGCTGAACATCCGTCATGTGTGGGGACAGTGGGCACCTTAAAAGCTCTGCCTCATTCACCATCACAAGACGCTGACCAGAGAGGTGCGTCTCATCACTGCCCATATTTATAAAAAGGAGACCAACATAAAGAGTGTGACGATTCATCCCAGTTCACAAAGCCAATTAGTGGAGGAGTTGGAATGAAAACCCACTAAGGATACAAGCGTTGCCCGCTAAGCTAGAAAGATGTTATTAGGTAAAATCCAGCCTATTCGGTCAATGACTGAAAAAATGTAGTATAACAATACAAAATTTGTAAATTTCATTTAAACAAAAATTTTTGTTAAAAAATTACTAATGGGGTGGTGCCTGTGGCTCAAGGAGTAGGACACCGGCCCCCTATACCGGAGATGGTAGGTTCAAACCCAGCCCCGGCCAAACAAACAAACAAACAAACAAAAATTACTAATAGCAAACTTAATTCTACATATAATATTGCCAGAAAATGACCCAATGCTCCTTTTGCTTCTTGTTCATTTTTTGGTCGAGACAAAGGTGTTGCTAGGTTGCTTGGGCTACTCTCCGACTCCTGGCCTCAAGTCGCCTTCCCAGGTCAGCCTCCCAAAGGGCCCCTGTTACAGGTGTGAGCCTCACACCCAATCCCGTACCTCCTTTTTACAAAGAAATGGTACTTAGGAAATGTCAGCCCTTAATTATTGTTAACTTTTATGCATTTCTGAACCTACCAAGCACAAAGTTTTTCCCTGAACCAGACGCAGTGAAGAACATACATACACACAAAAGCATCGCTTAATGACGGGGACATGTTCTGAGAAATGTGTGGTTAGACTTCTTCAACATCGTGTGAGCGTCACAGAGTCACCTACACAAACCTGGTCAGCCCCGCCCACTGTGCAGCTGGGCTGCGCGCTCAGAGCCCCAGTCCTGACCACACACCTGTGCATCACTGCACTGAACACTGCCGGCAACTGCAACCCAGCGTGCTTGTGCATCTAAACATATAGAAGATACAATCAAAATACGACATAAAGGGGAAAAAATGATAACGTTTGTATAGGGTGCTTGCCATGAATGCTGCTGATGGGCCTGGAAGTGACTCTGGGAGCCATTGAGTGGGTGGTGACCAAGGCCATGACTGTACCATAAACTTTATGTATCTCGTACGCTCAGGCTACATTCAATGCACAAAAGAGAATTTTTCTTTCTTCAATAATGAATTAATGTTAATATAACTTACTTTATAAACCTTTTAATTTAAAAAAAAACTTTTTGATCCTTTTGTAATCATAGATTAAAACAATCTGTACAAAAATATTTTCTTTGTTTATATCTTTAAACATTTTTGGTTTAAATATTTTTATTTTTACTTTTTAAACTTTTTTATTAGAAACTAAGACAAAACCAACACACATCAGCCTAGGCCTGCACAGGGTCAGGACTGTCCATACTGCTCTCTTCCTCCTCCACACCCCGCCCCCCAGAAGGTCTTCAGGCACAGAGCTGTCACCTCCTGTCATCAAGGGCCTTCTTCTGCAATAGCTCCTTGAGGGACCTGCCTGAAGGTGTCCTACAATTAAATATTTTTCCTTAATAAGTAGAAAGAGTATACTCTAAAATAACATCAAAAAATATATACTAGTATAGTAAATACATAAATCAGTGACATAGGACCTGGCAATTAACTTCACAAACTTGGCATGAGGCACTTCCACTGGCGGCACTGTGATCAGCTCTGTAAAGGCTCACAGCCTCAGTGTATCAGCATAGGGGCTCTGTGAGGGCTCACAGCCTCACGGCATCACAACCTCAGTGTATCAGTGTAAGGGCTCGCAACTGCAGTGTATCACAACCTCAGTGCATCACAACCTCAGTGTATCAGTGTAAGGGCTCTGTAAAGGCTCACAACCACAGTGTATCAGGATAAGGGCTCTGTAAAGGCTCACAACTGCAGAGTATCACAACCTCAGTATATCACGACCTCAGTGTATCATAACCTCAGTGTATCAGCATAAGGGCTCTGTAAAGGCTCACGACCTCAGTGTATCACAACCTCAGGGTATCAGTGTAAGGGCTCTGTAAAGGCTCACAACCTCAGCATATCACAACCTCAGGGTATCAGTGTCTCACAGTGTGTTTGTGTTGAAGTGTGGCAGTGTGTTGCTGAGTGATGTTCATTATCGTTGTTGTGTGTTTTTGTGTGCCAGTGTAAAAATACCAGAACTTGAATTAGAGCAACAAACAAACCTTAAATTGTTTGTTAAACTTGGCAAGGGTGAAAGTGAAATCAGGGACATGTTAGTTCAAGTTTACGGGGAGAATACCATGAAGAGAGTGGCGGGGTACAAATGGATTAAACGTTTTTCTGAGGAGAGAGAGGGTATCCATGATGAAGACAGCTCAGGGTGGCCAGTAACAAGCAGAAGTGATGAAATTATTGCAAACATTTGTCAAATTGTGGATCAAAATCATCAGCGGACTGTGAGAAGCACAGCAAACCAAGGAAACATACATAGACAAACAGGAAAATCTTAACTGAAATCTCGGCATGAGAAAGGTATGTGCAAAATGGTCTCAAAGGAGCTCACGGATAAATGCTGTCTGGGAGGGAGTTTTTACCCAGAAATGAATAACTATGTTGGAACACCATGCCTACTCACCTGACCTGGCCCTCAGTGACTTTTTTTTTTATCTGAAGATAAAAGAAATATTGAAAGGAAGACATTTTGATAACAGTCAGGACACCAAGGGTAATGAGACAATAGTTCTGATAGCTATTCCAGACAAAGAGTTCCAAAATTGCTCTGAAGGGTGGACGAGGCCTGGGTACTGGTGCACAGCTTCCCAAGGGGAGGACTTCAAAGGTGACCACAGTGATACTAAGCAATTTGGGATGTAGCACTTTTTCTAGGATGAGTTGACAAACTCAACTGGCAGATCTCATAGTCATTTATTATATTATGCAGTAGTTTGCTCTGTACCTAATCCTACATGCTCCCTGTTATAGGACTGGCAGTGCGGCTACAACATCACTGAACAATAGGAATGTTTCAACTCCACCACAATCTCACGGGACACCCTCCCCATCCCAGATGTGTGGTTCATGGTTAATCAAAGCTCTATGATGTGCTCATGACTGTATATGAAACAATTAGAAATTATATTGGGAATAATTGTGTAAATGGTTCTGCCTGAACAGTTGGCAAAAACAACTGAATACAAATAGCCCTTTGTACAGAACAATAATTCCTTTTTTTTTTTTTTTTTTTTTTTTAGTTTTTGGCCAGGGGTGGGTTTGAACCTACCACCTCTGGCATATGGGGCCAGCGCCCTACTCCTTGAGCCACAGGCACTGCCCAGAACAGTAATTCTTAATGTGCAGTTCAAGGAAACCTGGGTCCCCAACACTCTTCCAGGGAGTCCTCAAGGTCAAAGTCATCTTTATGTTACTCTCGTTCTGTCATGAGTGTCCTGGGGCATTTTCCATTGCTACATACTCAGAATGTACAATCCCAATTTTTCCAATCCCAACAAAGTGGTAAATCTTAAGGTCAGAACATAGCTAGGTGGCCTGCCACTCAATGGATTGGTCATTCCAAAGTTCATTAAAATGGTCTCTGCATAGCTGTGCATGCAGAACCTTCAAAATCCATCATGGTAACGCTCCTGTCTTCACCCTTGGTTCTCTGATCAGAATGTGTGAGAAAGCATATTAAGATGCATTGCTGGGCCCCAGCCCTGACTCACTAGGTCCCAGGTAAGTGCTAAGAACTGGCAGGGCTGCAGGCACTACAACTGAGCTCATGACCTGCTCTAACCTTTTCAACCTCCTGTGACTTGTCTTCACACCTTGCTCTTCAAAAGCTTTCTACCTGGATACAACTGCTGTTGGATAAGTACTCATGGGAAAGCTTTTGAAACATTTGGCATCAAAGTTCTTTCTAGAAGTTCACATGCTGGAAATGTTAGTTGATGTTGGATGATGTAGTCTTGAAATGATTCGCCAGAACGAAGTTGTGCAGGTAAACTCTTGGAGCACCGTCAATCGCGTTTCAGCCAGTAAAAGAGCTAAGTATTTAAACAAAAATATTATCCCTCATTGCTAATGATATGCCCTGGTGATGCCCTCTAAGGCATGCCTTGCGCCCTGTGGAATTCTACAAGATGAGACGTCCCTGAAGGCCTGAGGTCTAACGGAACACCTGCCAGGATCCAGACAGAACCAGGGAGGCCCTGTGAGCTTCCCCCCAGACAGGAGCACACAAAAAGGAAGGCTTCATCTGAAATCTTAAACAAAGTCAGGTGAGGAAAAGGGAACATTAAATTTTAGAATTCGCAAGAGGCAACACTTAGTAACTTGAAGATATTTAACTGAGAGTTGTAAGTCCACAAAATTGCAAATCTGACAAGTAAACGCACCACCCCTCCAGCATGAAAATTATTCATGGCAAAAGGTCTAAATACAGTTTTTTAAGCTAGGCTAATGGGCACTAAAATCTTACATACCAAAATTCTAGGGGGAGAAAATAGTCTGCAGAAAAGAAGGAAAGAATAGAACAGTATTCTCCTATTAAAGCTCCTGGGCAGCAGGGAGCTTTAATTCTGCAAATGGCTGGTGGTTATACAGCCAGTCCCCTGAGTCTCTCCTTGGATATTTTGAAGGAGAGATGTCTTTCTTTAAGCTCATCAGACTTCTGTGAAGCTTTTAGCGTTCACATGGTGGCCTTTTATTTGCTATCTTTATATTCATCTTTTCTCAGATTGGGAATTCTTGATTGCTTCCGAACCAAGTCACTGAATCCTTGTCTATTAAATTCATTCAACTTTGTTCCGCAGGAGACTGTAGGTAGCTGTCAGGTGTCACAGAACATACTAGAGGTTTCAGGAGGGAAGAAGGAAGCATCTGACAGAGCTTTTGCCTCAGAAGTGATTTAGTTGAAGACAGAAGTTGCTGACATTTGTGATGATGAAACAGAAGGGACACTTGCTGCAAGAAAGCTGAACACAGGTGCATTGCAAGCTGGGAGGCAGGCGCATTTGGGGGTGCAGATAACTGGGAGGGAGTGCTGCCAGGCTGAAATTACAGCAAGCAGATAACTAGGGAGGGGTAAATGCTGCTGGCCTGAAATTTCCCCTTTACCAAATTTGTCTGTGTGACAGTGCGTATGTGCACAGCACATGCTGCAGCACCCAGGATGTCAGATACTCTACTTCATATAGAACCCCGCAAAATAACATGCTTTTTTATTCTACTATTGATTTTGTCTGGAAATGTTTGAGGAGTTTCTCCCCTCCTCCCTGAATATTCAGTTTCTTAGTGTGGAACCCAGTGCCCAGAGGGCACATTTATGATTGTGCCTTGTTCAGAGTAAATTCTCAAAAAGAGCCAGGCTGAGCTGCTTATGGTAGCTGTGTATGACCACACACCTGGCTATGTCTGTACTGTTTGGAGAATAACAGAGAAATCATTCTGATGTAATTTTGACATTTTCATGTCTGCCCCGGGTATGCATTTCCAGTTGAATGGTTTGAATTTCTCCAACATAAAGAAAAAACACTTGAGTTAAAAAGTAGAGAGACGGATTTAAAAAAAAAAAAAAAACAGGGAAAGAAAATAATTCAACAAAATGAAGAAGGAAGTTGCTTGGAAATGAAGCAAGCATAAAAGGAGAGAGGGTGAGAGCTGGAGAGGGGAGACAGGGTTGGATGACAAGGAGCCTTTTTAAAACAATGCAAACACTCTGTCTGTCCCTCCTGCAGAAAGTGCCCAGACTCCTGCAAGGAGGCTTCTCCCCATGGCACACCTGTTGTCAGACTGCAAACCTCTGTCTGCCCCAGCTCTGGCATTCCTGTCCCTGTGGGATAGAGGAAGAACTGATAGACTGCATGGCTGGAGGCATCATGAACACCAAGGTGCTTGAGAGCACTGGGGGAAACAGACCGCCAGTCTGAAGAGCCAGACACCTGTGTAAACTGTGGGAAGCTGAGGGACGCCCAGCTGCGCTGATGGAGACAACACATGTAGGCAGCTTTAGGAGTCTAAGCCATCCAGAGACAAAGGTGAAAACATGTCTGCATGAGCACATTTGTGTGTGCGTGCACACACACACTCTCAGCCAATCGAAAAATGAAGAGGCAGACTGATCCAGAAAGGGGCAGTGAAACATTGGGAGGGATAAATAAACATTCAGATGTGGAAAACTACTCCCCCAAAAGGACGTCAGGGAATACAATTATTTCTAAATGACTTTGTTTTACATTTTCATAGAAATCTATTTCCTATTTCAAAAAAGTAGACATGACACCCTTCACTGGGTTAAGAGTAATTAAACTTAATACTTTGTCAAATTTTAGACAGATCAGAGCTCAAATAAATAATGCCTATGGGTGTTTTATGAAATGCCTATGCCTGGGCCCCACCCTACCCCTCCCTACCCTACTGAATCAGAATTTCAGGGCATGAGGGCTAAATCATGGGTAATACTGATGCTCAGTCCTGCCTGAGAGCTATTGAAAGACTGGGAGTGCCCTGCATTCCATTTAGAAAAACAAAGAGCTCATCTCTGGGACATGAGACTATTCACCTGCCTGCAGTTTAAATGAAACCCTTAAAATGGACACACCAACATATAGAGGCCAAGCCACCGATAGAATGTCTCAAAAGCTCACTTCATACTGGTAAAGGGAACAATACAACAAGAGGACATTTCTATTCTAAATATTTAAGTAACCAACTTAAATGCTCTCAGATTTATAAAACAGACCTTAATTGCTCTGAGCAATATCAAATCCTATGACACCATAATAGCTGGTGAGTTTTACACCCCTCTGACAGAACTGGAAAGATGCTCTAAACTGAAACTAAACAAAGAAGCAATGGACTGAAATGCAACCCTAGAACAAATGGGCTTAATTGACATACAAAACACACCATCCCAAAGCTAAGGAATATACTTCTCCTCATCAGCCCATGGAATGTTCTCCAAATTAGATCATACCCTAGGACACAAATTGAACCTCAGCAGAATTAAAATTATACCTTGTATCTTCTCAGACCACAAGGCAATAAAGGTAGAACTCAACTCCAACAAAAATTTTCATCCTTATACAAAGGCATGGAAATTAAACAACCTCATGCTGAATGACCATTGGGCCAAGAAAGAGATAAGAGAGAAATCATTAAATTCTATGAACATTAACAACAGTGAAGATACAAGCCACTGAAACCTGTGGGATACTGCAAAAGCAGCACTAAGAGGGAAATTTATCTCATTAGATGCCTACATCTGGAAAACAGAAAGAGAGGATATCAAGAAACCAATGAAGCATCTGAAGGAAATGGAAAAATAACAATCTAATCCCAAACCTAGCAGAAGAAAAGAAATAACCAAAATTAAATCAGAAAGAAATGTAATTGAAAACAAAAGAATCAGAAAATTAATGGAACCAAAAGTTGGTTCTTAAAAAAAATAAATAAAATTGATAAACGTTTGGACAGATTAACTAGATACAGAAAAGTAAAATCTCTAATAACCTCAATCAGAAGTGAAAAGGGGGAAAATAATAAGAGATACCACAAAGATACAAGAAGTCATCTCTGAATACTACAAGAAACTCTATGCTCAGAAATTTGACAATGTGGAGGAAATGGACCAATACCTGGAATCCACCATCTCCCTAGACTTAACCAGGAAGAAACAGATCTCTTGAACTGACCAATATCAAAGACTAGGATTGAAGAAACAATAAAAAAGCCTCCAACCAAAAAAAAAAAAAAAAGAAGCCCATTCCAGATTACTTTATATCAGAATTCTATGAAACTTCAAAGACAAGCTTGTACCCATGCTGCAGAGCCTGTTTCAAAACATTGAAAAGGAAGGAACCTCCCCAACACATTCTATGAAGCAAACATCACCCTGATAATGAAACCAGGAAAAGACCCAACTAAAAAGGAGAACTACAGACCAACTTTACTAATGAATATTGATGCAAAAATACTCAAAAAAAGTATTAGCCAATAAATTACAGCTACATATTTTAAAAAATGTACATCATGGTCAAGTAGGCTTTAGTCCACAGAGATAACTTTTGTTTAACATATGCAAATCCAAAAATGTAATGCACCATATCTATACAAGTAAAAACAAAGACCATAAGATCCTCTCAATAGATGCAAAAAAAGCATTTGACAAAATTCAGCATCCTTTTCTAACGAGAACACTTAAGAAAATAGATGGCATATTTCTTAAACTGATTGAAGCCATGTACAACAAACTGACAGCTAATATCATACTGAATAGAGTAAAACTGAAAAGTTTTCCAATCAGAACTGGAACCAGACAAGGATGTCCACTATCACTGCTACTATTCAACATAGTTATAGAAGTTCTAGACAATGCAATCAGGCAAGAGAAGGATACTAAAGGCAGATGAATGGGGCCAAGGAGGTCAAACTCTTGCTCTTTGCTGATGATATAATGTTATACTTAGAAAACCCTAGAGATTCAACCACAAGACTCCTGGAAGTGATCAAGAAATACAGTAATGGCTCAGGGTTATAAGGTCAATGTTCACAAACCAGTAGCCTTTATTTATGCCAATAACAGACAAGTTGAGAAGCAAATCAAGGATAAAATTCCCTTTACAGTAGCTCAAAAGAAAATGAACTACCTAGGAATATACCTAACAAAAGAAGTGAAGAATCTCTACAAAGAGAATTATGAAACCCTAAGAAAACTAATAGCAGAAGATATTAACAATGGAAGAACATATCATGCTCTCAGCTAGGAAGAATCAACATTGTTAAAATGTCTATACTACCCAAAGCAATCTACAGATTTAATGCAATCCCATTAAAATACCAACATAATATTTGGAGAGCTGGAAAAAAATAATTCTTAATTTTATATGGAACCTGGAAAAAACCCATATAGCCAAGGCAATTTTTAGTAATAAAAACCAAACTGGAGGCATCACTCTACCAGACCTCAGGTTATATTACAAGTCCATAGTGATCAAAACAGCATGGTACTGACATAAAAATAGAGACATAGATATATGGAACAGAAGACCAGAAAAGGAAACCAATCTCTTAATGTCATCTGATCTTTGATAAACCCAACAAAAGCATACATTGGAGAGAAGAATCACTATTCAGTAAACGGTACTGGGAGAACTGGATTATCACATGTAAAAGACTGAAACTGAACCTACACCTTTCACCACTTACAAAAATTGAGTCAATATGGATAAAAAATTAAAATCTAAGATATGAAATAATAAAAATCCTAGAAGACAGTGTGGGAAAAACTCTTAAAGATGTCAGCCTAGGGAAATATTTTATGAAGAAGACTTCTGTGGCGATAACAACAACAAAAATGAACAAATGGGACTTAATTAAATTGAAAAGCTTCTGTACAGCTAAGGACACAGCAATTAAAGCAGATAGATGACCTTCAGAATAAGAAAAGATATTTGCATGTCACAAATCTGATAAAGGGTTGATAACTAGAATCTACAGACAACTCAAATTAACCAAAAAAAAATTAACAAACAATCCCGTATATCTCTGGGCAAGAGACATAAACAGAAAGTTCTCTGAGGAAGACAGATAAATGGCTAAAAAACACATGAAAAAATGCTCATTGCTCCTAATCGTCAGAGAAATGCAAATCAAAACCACCCTGAGATATCACTTGCCACCAGTGAGAATAGCCCACATAACAAAGTCCCACAGCTACAGATTCTGGCATGGATGTGGGGAGAAGAGAACACTTTTACACTCTTGGTGGAACTGTAAAGTAAGACAGCTTCTTTGAAAGAAGTATGGAGAATCCTCAAAGACCTCAAGTTAGACCTCCCATTTCATCCCACAATCCCATTACTAGGCATATACCCAGAAGAAAAGCAATCATTTTATCATAAGGACATTTGCACTAGATTGTGTATTGCAGCTCAATTTACAATTACCAAAATGTGGAAACAACCTAAATACCCAGCAACCCAGGAATGGATTAACAAACTATGGTATATGTGTACCATGGGATACTATTCAGCCATTAAAAAGATGGAGACTTTATATCTTTTCTATTAACCTGGATTGAGTTGGAACATATTTTTTGTTTTTTTAGTAAAGTATCACAAGAATGGAAAAGCAAGTATCCAAAGTACTGAATACTAATATGAAGCTAGTAGACAATCTAATACGTGCCCACAGAAGAGAAAAACTCAATTCAATTCAAGTTGCAGGGAAGAAGAGGGATGGGAGAGAGAGGAGGAGGGACAGGAATTGGTGTGCTCCTACCTAATGGGCACAATGTAGGGGTATATAACACACCTCTTGGGTGTAGGATGCAACTACAAGAGGGACTCTACCTAACACAAACATTGTAACCTATTTTTTTGTATCCTCACGTTAATTTAAAATTTTAAAAAAAGGAAAGTTTCAAAATTTAAGTTCTTAGAAATATATAACATAAAAGGCTAACTCCAAGAACTTTTGCAAATGTTAGTAAGTTATTATCATTAAGGTTTAGTAACTCCCATTTAAGATTATTTATTCTCATATTTTGGGTTCCCCTGTGCATACTGTGAGACAGCATTTCCCAAAATGGCATGCTAATCCCCCATAAGGCTCTTTGGGAAAAAATTTGAAGGAAATGGAGAACTTGAGTATTTTCCCCACACATACACCAACCACCACAATCCAGTGAATATTAGTATTTAAGACACTTGTTGAAACTAGTTAATTTCATTTCTAAAATTCTTTTCCAAATGTACATGTCTACAGAGCCAAATTTCAATATGTGCATATAATACCTACAAGTATCATGAGGAACTGTTACTGCAAGGGAGTCCCTTTTTGAAAAGCACTAGGTTCTTGTATAAAGGAGGATACAGGGTCACCAGCTCAGCTTCTTTTTATTTTGCTAAAGAGTCAAAGCCAATTATTTATAAAATTATAATTATGAAACACAGAACAACACAGGCTTGTGTTCAAAGTGCAGGTGCCAGCATTAAGCATTTTTCATATTCTTAGTTAGTTCTTGGCTGATGTTAAGTGGAGACCAAAGTAAATTATCTTCTGATACATTTAAACAAACAAATAAAAGGCCTCTGAGGAATCTGAGCTAACCTAGAGTTTGTGGATATATGAGACAGGAAAATACTTCTAATTAATTGACAGAAATAAATTTTAAACTAAGGATGCCCAAAAAGAAAGCCACTAGCAAGAGAGAGTTGACTGGGACAAGCCTTTCTCAGTCAGTCAAGGAGGCCCAGACAGCTGCCTGATGGGTTGTTGTGTATGGTGGGATCTGGTGCTGGTCCTTTTACTCTGCGGCCTGTCCCAGGGCCTTCTGTAGACCAAGCACATGAGGAGGATAAATTGGAGCAGGTCACGTTAGCTGCTGGTGAAAACACTAGGCTGCTTGTAACTCACACTTCATGGGTTCATACACCTCTGTTACATAAACAGCGCTAGCTCAGTAGAAAGGCCTTCAGGGAGCCTGCAAGGATGGGCTCAATCTGGCTTCAGGAGGAAACCCTAGAAGTGAGATGAAAGTCTCCCGGGGGAAATTGGGAACATGAGTGGTTAAAGTGAATGATAAGAATATACAAACTTTTATTTCTAGAGCTAATGAGCCTAGGGAAGGAAAACTCTGCAAAGTCATTCCTGAGTGGGACGTAAGGTCTGACAATTAAGCTCACCACCTTGCCCACCTTGTGTTTATATTGGCAACACTATACAAACAGCTTGGTGAGGCTTCATGACCCTGGTGTGTCAGTGTCTCACAGCTGCGTCCATGTCAACATGTGGTGAGTCCTTGCTGAGTGGTGTTCACTATTATTCTTGTGTGTTTTGTACCATCACAGAAATGTCAGAACCCAAATTAGAGCAACAAACAAACATTCATAAATTTCTTGTTAAACTTGGCAAGAGTGGAAGTGAAATCAGGGACATGTTAGTCCAAGTTTATGGAGATAATACCATGAATAAAATGGCAGTGTGCAAAGAGATTACACATTTTCCTGGGGGAAGAGAAAGTGTCACTGATGAAGAGAGGACAGGGTGGCCAGTAACAAGCAGAACTGATGAAAACAGTGAAAAATTTGTTGAATTGTATATCAAAATCATTAACTGACTGTGAGAAGCATAACAAACCAAGTAAACATCAGTACAGAAACAGTTAGGAGGAGCTACAGAAATATCTGTAGCTCAGCAGCTAGGGTCCCAGCCACATACACCAGAGCTGGCAGGTTCAAATCCAGCCTAGGCCTGCCAAATAACATTGACAACTACAACCAAAAAATAGCTGGTCATTGTGGCAGGTACCTGTAGTCCCAGCTACTTGGGAGGCTGAGTCAAGAGAATTGCGTAAGCCCAAAAGTTTGAGGTTGTTGTGAACTGTGATGCTATGGCACTCTACCCAGGATGACATAATGAGACTCTGTGAAAGAAAGAAAGAAAGAAAGAAATGGAGGGAGGAAGAGAGGACGGGAGGGAGGGAAGGAAAAGAAAAGAAGGAAGGAAGGAAGGAAGGAAGGAAGGAAGGAAGGAAGGAAGGAAGGAAGGAAGGAAAGAAAAAGAAAGAAAGAAAGAAAAGAAAAACAAAAGGAATCCTTATTTTGAAGGATGGACTAGACACTGGCATCAGTGCATAGAAAGAAAGACAGACAGACAGTCAGAAAAATCTTAACTGAAAATTTTGGAATGAGAAAGGTATGTGTAAAAATGGTCCCAGAGGGGCTCACTGAGGAAAACAAGCAAAAGAGAGAGGAAGTTTGCCATGACCTTTTAGAGAGGGAAGACAATATTTGGGGCCATTTTCTCACTGCTGATGAAACACTGGTGCACCCATATGACCCTGAAACAAAGTGTCAAAGTGGATCATGGAACTCAGCCAATTCTCCACAACCAAAAAAGTTTCATCAGTCCAAATCAAGAATCAAAATGATGTTACTAACCTTTTCCTATATCAGAGGGATTATTCATATGAATTTGTACCAACTGGACAGATGGTAACCAAGTTTACTATTTGGAAGTACTGAAAAGGGTGTTTGAACAAATTAGATGGAAACCACCTGAACTCTTCATCAAGTGATGGCTCTTGCATCACAACCATGCACCAGCTCACATGGCACTGTCTGTGAGGTAGTTTTGGCCAGTAAACAAATAGCTGTGTTGGAACACCCTTCCTACTCACTTGATCTGGACCCCAGTGACTTTTTTCTTTATACAAAGATAAAGGAAATATTGAAAGGAAGACATTTTGATAACATTAAGTACATCAAGGATAATATGGCAATAGCTCTGATGGTCATTCCAGAAAAAGAGTTCCAAAATTGCTCTGAAGGATGGACTAGACACCGGCATCAATCATTGCATAGCTCTCCCAGGGGAGTACTTCAAAAGTGACTCTAGTGATATTCAGCAATGAGGTATGCAGCACTTTTTCTAGGATAAGTTCATGAACTTGTCAGATCTTATACATAACTGCTGCTGCAAAATGAGCATGCAAAATAATTTTTAGGTTCATATTTTTATCATGGAGTATAAATTTTACACATGGGTTTTAGAGCAAATGGTTGCTAATAAATATGACAGAAGGAAGAAACAGACTGTAAGTGAAATTTGGGGTGTGATGAAGGTAGGGAGTGATGGGCATGGTTAACTAATTTGAGAGAATATAACTAAATAAATTTCTCATCCATGGTTGGCTTGGCATCATTTTAAGTCTTTATTTTGAAATTTCCAAATCACATACCTCTCTAACTTGGTTTTCAAATATGAAACCTGAGATGTGCTCTTTCAAAATCCACTGTCCACATGGCAGATGGTGGTGGTAAAGGAGAACAATTTATCAAGAAAACACTAAATTTTCCATTGGATGGTTTACAGCAGGTCAAGGTTTTGTTCGTTAAATCACAGCTTTCTTAATAGAAATGGGTGTGGTTTTATTCTAAAACAAGAATATCAAATAACCTTCTAACAGTGACAAAGCTATGTACTGTCTGTTGATTCTCATTGCCTTCTTTCTCTCCCAAAACCTCTCCCCTATTCCACCCCTCAGTATTTTAGCAGAGCACTAAGCCAACAGCTAGGGGAATCAGAGCATAACAGCTGGCTCCTCTGGGTGCTAAGAAAAATAACAACCACCACCAACATCTCAGGATGGAAATATGAGGCTGTTTCTTGGGGGATTCTCTGAGTGAGATGTGCCCAGACACTGACCTGCATGTAGTTCTCCTGTGTAGTCTTATGGGGTCTCAGAAGGTCCTTGCTAACATGAGGAAAAGGCCTCCTTATGTGTCCACAGAACAAATTTTCAATATAATGCCTATGAGTATCATGAAAAACTAGCTTTACAAGGAATTCACTTTTTAAAAAGCACTAGATTCTTATATAAGGAAAGCTACCTGGCCACCAAGCACAGCTTAGGCAACACACACTAATATTTTAGATGAGTGAAGATATTGATTTATATATTGATTTATACAATATTTATTTGGGAAATACTATTAACTTACACATACTTCTTTGTGAAATACCACTAGCTAGATTAACCAGAAATAGAAGAGAAGGAGTTCAAATAAGTTTAATCACAAATGAAAAATGACTCACTACAACTGATTCCACAGAAATACAAGACATTATCTGAGACTACTTTGAAAACCTCTACACACACAAACTAGAAAATCTAGAAGATGTGGATAAATTTTTGGAAATAAACAACCTCCCAAGCTTTTTCTTTTTTTTTTGAACGGGACCAGGTTTGAACTTGCCACCTCCAGTACATGGGGCCGGCGCCCTACTTCTTGAGCCACAGGCAGTACCCCCTCCCAAGCTTTAACTGGTAAGAAATAGAAATCCTGAATAGAGCAAAACTGAGTGAGATTGAAGCAGTAATGAAAAATCTCTCCAAACCAGACAGATTCATAATTGAATTCCACCAGATCTACAAAGAAGAAGTAGCACCTGTACTACAGAAACTGCTCCCTAATGTAAAGAAAGACGGAATCCTCCCCAACTCATGTATGAAGCATTACCCTCATACCAAAGGAAAGAACACAACAACCAAAACCAGAAACTGTAGGCCAATATCCCTCCTGAAGATAGATGCCAAAATTGTCCAAAAATGCTATGAAACTGAATCCAATAAACACATCAAAAAGATAATTCAGCATGATTAGGTGGGTTTCATCCCAGGGAGGAAAGAATGGTTCAACATATACAAATCAATAAACAGAATTTTAATTTGATTTTAATTCTGTTTAGTTCACCACATAAACAGAATTAAAATCAACAATTATATGATCATCTCAACACATGCAGAAAACACAATAGACAAAATCTGACACCTCTTAATGATAAAACCCCTCAACAAACTAGACATAGAAAGAATATATCTCAGAATTATAAAGGCCATATTTGACAAACCCACAGCCAGTATCATACTGAATGGGGAAAACTGACAGTGTTTGCATTAAGAACTAGAACAGAACATGGATGCCCACTGCCACTACTTCTACCCAACATAGTACTGGAAGTCCTATCCAGAGCAATGGAGCAAGAGAGAGAAACAGGGCATCCAAACTGGGGAACAGGAGGTCAAGCTATCCTTGCTTGCCAATAATACAATCTTACCCTATATCTATAAGATGCTAAAGACTACACCAAAGGACACTTAAAACTGATAAATAACCTCAGTAAGATCTGAGGTTTTATATTACATACACAAATCAATAGCATTTCTATAAACAATAACAGTCAAGCTGAGAGTCAAATCAGGAACTCTGTACTATGTCCAATACCTTCAAGGAAAACAAAATACCTAGGATATACCTAATCAAAGAGGTGGAAGAGCTCCATAGTAGAACTATAAAACACAGATAAAAGAAATCACAGACAACACAAACAAATGGAAAAATATCCCATGCTCATGAATTAGAATAATCAACACTGCTGAAATGTCCATGCTGCCCAAAGTGATTTACAGATTCAATGCAAATTTCATCAAAATACCAACAGCATTTTTTACAGATCTAGAAAAAATAATCCTAATTTTCAAATGGAACCTGTACTAGCCCAAGTAGCCAAATTCTTAAGCATAAAGAAGAAATCTGAAGGCATCACATTACCTGACTTCAAATTATACTACAAGGCCATAGGAATGAAAACAGCATGGTACTGATATAAAAATGGACACGCAGACCAATATAACCTAACAGAGAACCCAGAACTAAAGCCGTACAGCTACACCAACTGGTTTTTGACAAGCAGATAACACATGCACCAGGAAAAGGAAGCCCAGTTCAGTCAACAGTGCTGAGAAAACTGAATATCCACATGCAGAGGAATGAAACTGGATCCCTTCCTCTTACTACATAAAAAATTAACTCAGGATGGATTAAAGACTTAGGTGCAGTACTTGAAACCATAAAAATTCTAGATAAAATGTAGGAAAAACTCTTCTTGATATTGTCTAGGCAAAGAATTTATGACTAAGATCCCCAAAACAAATACAGCAACAACTAAAACAAATAAATGGACTCCATTAAACTAAATAGTTTCTGTACCAAATGGAAATAATCAACATAGCAAATAGCTGACCTACTGAATGGGAGAAAAATACTCACAGACGATATATCTAACAAAGGACTGAATCCACAAAGAAACAAATAACCACATCAAAAAGTGGGCCGAGGACATGAATTTTTTTCAAGAGAAGATAGACAAATGGCCAACAAACATACAAAAAATGTTCAACATCACTAATATCCATATTATTTAAAATGCAAAACCAAAATGAGATACCACCTTACCTCAGTCAAAATGGTCATTATTAAAAAGTCAAAAAACAACAGATGCTGACATGGGTGCAGAGAGAAAGATACACTTTCACGCTGTTGGTGGGACTGTGAATTAGGACAGCCTCTGTGGAGAACAATATGGAGCCGCCTCGAGGAAACAAAACAAAAACTATAGACCAATCGCCCTCATGGATACAAATGCTAAAACCCCTAATAAATTATTAGCAAACAGAACTGAGAAGCAAATGAAATAGCTATATACTATGACCAAATAGGGTTTGTTAAGAAACGTAAGCTAATTCAATATTTGGAAATCAATCCATGTTCTCTACAATATTTACAGGTAAATAAGAATATCATTTGATAGTATCCATCAATGCAGAAAAATCATTCGAAAATATTTAACGCACAATCATGATTTTGAATTTAAAAATTTCAGAGAAATAGGGATAGAGGGAACTTCCTCAACTTGATACAGAGCTTAAGGAGCATGTACCAAAAACCCTCAGCCAGCAGGGCACTCCCTAGGTTAGACTGAATGCTTTCTCTTCAAGATGCGAAACAAGAGAAGGGTGTTTGTTTCAGATTTCCCCCGTTTGCAGAAGATACGATTGAGTGTGTAGAATATTCAAAGGAATTAAAAAAATATATGTCTGAGACTAATGAGTTCAGAAAGACGCAAGATATAGGATAAACAAACAAAAATCTATATACTAACAGTGAAGGCATGGACACCAAAATTAAAAATATAATTCTATTTTAAATCACTTAAAGAAACCCTTAGGAATAAATGTAACAAAAAATAGGACTTATATGCTGAAAACTACAAAACGTCAATTAGATAAATAAAGATTAAGATAATTGAACAAATATTTTATGTTCATGAAGTGGAAAACTCAATATAGTAAAGATGTTGATTTTCTCCAAATTCTATATGTGTTTAATGTAATTTCTATGAAAATCCTAGCAAGAAAAAAAATTGTAGATATACATAGGATTACCATAAAATTTATAGAAAAGGACAAAGAAACCAAATAGATAAAACAATTTTGTGAAGAAGAGGAAGAAAGTGAGAAGATTCACTGTGGGTGATTTTGAGACTTACTGTGCAGCCATAATAACCAAGACTGTGTGGTGTTGGAAAGAGACGCCTAGGTCAAGGACACAGACTAGCGAAGCACTGCACAAGTGTGGCCTACCAATCTTTGACAAAGGTCCAAAAGCAACTCACCAGAGAGAGGATAGAGTTCTCCACCAAAGGCACTGAGACCATTGGCAAATAAACAAACATCAACCCAAGTCTCACACATTACGTAAAAATTAACTCAAAATGAACCATGGATCCCAAAGCATAAGAAATAAAACTGTTCAAAGATAACCTAAGAGAAAATCTGCTGAGCCTAGGGCTTGATGAAGAGTTTTTAGATGTGACTCCAAACCTGTGATCCATTAAAGAAAAAATTGGTAAATTGGAAGTCATCAAAATTAAAATCTAAATGAAGAAGAAAGAAGACAAGTTACCAACTTGGAGAAGATATTTATAATCCCATATGTCGAAGGATTATAATCTAAAATATTTAAAGAACTCTCAGATTCAATATAAAAACAAACAATCCAATGAGAATATGGGCAAAAGACAGAAAGAGACATTTCACTGAGGAGGACAGATGAGTGACACACACACAGGGTGAAGAGCACATAGAAGATGGTGTCCGTCACCAGGCTCTACGGACATGCACACTGAGGCCATGGTCAGCTGCACCTGCACGTCTGTCAGAGCAGCTGAAATAAAAATAACCACAACTCCAAATGTCGGTGAGCAGGCAGAGAAAGTGGGTCTCTCATACATTTCTGGCAGGAAATAATTTGAAAATTTCTTTAAAAACTATGTATACAATTACTGCACAAGCCAGAAGTTGCACTCCTGAGCATTTATTTAGAGAAGGAAAAACTTATAGCTGCACAAAAATTTTTATATGACTGTTAATAGTATCTTCATTTGTAATAGTAAAAATTTCCCTCAATAGGTAAATGATCAGACAAATGGCAGTAGCTTCGGTCATGGGATATAACTTGGCAAAGAAAAAGAACAGGCTATTGACACGTGGAACAAGTTGGATGGGTCTCAAGGTCATGCCCTCAAGCTCTGCAGACAGTGTTACTGCGTATTTAACACTCTCAAAATGATAAAAGATTAGAATTAGGAAAAAAAAGTATTGGTGGTCAGGGGTAGAGGTGGTGGAAGGAAGAAAGAAAGAGAGAGTGATGAGGAGGGCTTCATCACAGCTGATTGGTTCCACACCTTGATGGTTGAGGAGAGAGTGATGAGGAGGGCTTCATCGTGGCTGATTGGCTCCACACCTTGATGATCAAGGTGCTCACGCAGCTGCACACAAGGCGTCACAGAGCCCCACACCAGCCTCGGTACTAACTCCTGCTCCTGGTTTCATACTACACGTTCCACGTGGCCACTGACGGAGACAGAGGGTACTAGAGACCTGTCTGTACCATTTTTGCAATGTCTTGTGACTCTATAATTTTTCTCAAAATAAAAACATCTTTAAGAGGCACAAGGATGATAAACTCCAAAGTAACAACTCTACAAATTACAAATCAGCATGACTCCCAAATCTGATGAAGAGTGTCAATAATACGAGGAAAAGAAGAACGTGTCCGTGAAAAACATTACTCAGATCACGTATCTTCCCACTGCTCTAACTTTTAAAAAAATGAATTCTTCAAGAACATAATCCCTTAATTTTTCTACTCTATGGATGCTACATTTTAAAAAATATTTTTAAAATAATCTACTTACCATTTTTAACAGTTGAAAGAAACAGAATAGGGAGGTTTACCCAAGTTATGTACCCTGTAGAGCAAAATTGTTTCTAGAAAACAAATTATTACCAGGAAAAGTTTTCTGTCTTCGATTTCAAGCGTGCACAGAAAGGTTAGTAATATTATTAAATATGACACTTGTGTATATTTGTGTACATCAGCTTTAGGACATGCAGACAGGACCAGATGTCTTTTTTTTAAGTTTGACAGACTCAGAGATTAATGATAAATTCAACCCTTGTTTCTGCTTTACTTGGCTGCAAAGAGTTTTCTGGGTGTCGTGCAGCTGATTTAGTGAATCTGATTAAAGAAATATTTATAAAGTGAAATAATCAGTTGAGAAAAAGATCATTTAATTACCAGTGACAATAAAATAAACCTGCTAAAAGCTTTGAATGATTTAGGAAGGAACCCACCCCAAGTACACGACGCTGTGTTCTCACCCTGTATTTGCATCCTCAGAAAGTAATTATAGGACAGAAGAATGTAGCAGACGGAATTACTGGTGGTGAGTAGAAAGGCCGTGGGCCACTTGGATCAACCCTCTTTGGCCAAAGACCAAGTCCCTGACACACAATAGAGCTTAGAACTGCCTTGCCATTATTTTCACAAGATATTCAAACAAAATGAAATGGAAGCTAATACCTAGCTTTATTAAAAGCCCCTGAACAAAAGAAAGCCTTAACCATTTACTTTGCTGATACGATATTAATGTGGAAGTCCTGGCTTACAAATAATATTTGCCTGTAGAGAATTCCACTTGCCAGAACACGCTGAAGAAGTAAATGAATTAAACTCCTGAGGCAGCACCTGTTTCTCATGGGACATTCCCATGGTTCTATCCTAGGGAAGATGATGGAATGAGTTTGCATGTAACAAAGGCTGAGCTGCAAAGGGCAGCCAGACATCACTTCCTCGCCTGGAGAGCTGTGCACAGTCACCCATCATCGTACCTAGACCCACGGCTAGAAGAGAAGTTTCTGAAGTGATTCTGGGAAACAGCAATGGCGTGCTGTTCTATTTTCTACTGCTGTGTAACAAATGATCCCAAGACGCAGCAATGTTAAAACAGACATTATGCTATGACCGTCTATTCTGTGGGTCAGGAATCAAGACAGGGCACAGAAAAAATGTTTTGTCTCTGCTGCTCCACAAAGTCTGAGAGTACAGTTAGAAAGACTCAAAGGACCGGGTGATTCAACGACTGGCACCTCCATCACTGGCAGGTGTCTCTTGTCACGTGTCAGGCAGGTGACACTTGTTCTCCACTGGCATCTTAGCCGGGCTGACAGCTGCAAAAGGCACAGCCTCTCTCTGAGCTCTTTCCTTGTAGGCTGGTTTGTGCTCCGCTGCCGTATGGCGGCTGGGTTCTAACACCATAGTTTTAAAAGAACAAGGTGGGCGTGTGTGATGTTTGGATTTCATATACCTTCGCGCTCACCGTGTCCTACTTACTGGTCAGAGCAGGCACAGAGCCCCACCAGTTCCAAGGAGAGGGGTTTAGGATTTTACCTCTGATGAGAAAATAGCAAGTTTCTAGGAAAAAAAAAAAGTGTGAGACGGGAGATATAATTATGGCCATCTTTAGACAATGGACTCTGCTACACATGTTAAACTAATAAAAATAAAGAATGTAGGTAAAGGCAATTTTTCCAGTACTGCTTTTGAAAATATTTAGTATCTTCTTTGAGAAATACATACAAGTCCAGATTACAGGGCTGTGTCAATGAAATTGCCAGTTTCATTAGCCAGTTTACAAAGGGGATTAAAAAAAAAGTACACATAAAGTTGAATAAAAATGCAGAATTTAAATGATATCCCAAGGCATTCCTAGAAGGGGTTACAAAACAATTACCTTAAAGCTGAAAGGGACTGTCAGCATTATAAGCCCGTCATCCCTTTAACAATGTCAGTTTCAAGGCTTCCAATGATGAGGGTTCACTGCCTCCTAGAACCACCCATGCCTCCCAGAGGTAGCAATGCTGGGCCGTCCCACACCACTGCAGTCACAGTAATGAAAGGCTGTGTGGAAAAGACAGAGGGTTGAATTTGTCTTTCTGAATGAATGGAATTTGGATAATTGAAAAGGAGAGAAAGATCATCAGAGAATTCTAAAGTGGACACACACGTTTTAGAAAGGGGAAAAACTCTGTGGGAGCCAGGAGAATCCCATTGTTTAACCGTAGCAGAAACATCACAGGAGAGACCCCCAAAAGCAAGACAGCAAACGAACTGGGCTCTAACTGGGGAGACTCTGATGCCCAACTTTGTGTTTTCTCCAGTAAATAAGTTTTTATCGTTTTTGAGCAGCAGAGTCACAAAATGAAGGTAATTTTAGGAAGACTAATCTTTGAGGGCGGATTAAAGTGAGACAAAGCATCGCTAGCACATCACCACGCCCACACTGCAGGTGGCAGACAGTCACAAGCTCCCAGCCACCTTCTTCTCTTAGGAACTAAAACACAGCAGAGGACTGATGGTGAAGTTGGGCCTGAATATAATATTTTAACTTAGGGAGAGCTGTGACATCCCTTCACATCAAATGTCCTTTTGGTCTTAGGTCAAGAAATATGGAAATTTACCCAGGAATTCCACTACTGGGCCTATATGCCAGAAAAACTCTGACATGTGTGCCCAAGAAAACACGATGAGAATGTTCACTGCAATATTTTTGTAATCGTAAAAAAATGGAAACAGCCCAGGTGCCTCTCAACAGGAGACTGGGCAAATAAATTGTTGCATACATATTTACAAAATTAAATGCTGTAAAGGTGTGGAAAGAACAAACAGAAACAACATATTTTAATATGGATTGAATTCACAGACAAAGCATTGAGGGAAAAAGTTATATTTGTAGATGGACAGAAGCGGTATGATAGGATTTGTACAAATGCTCCAAACATACAAGGAAATAGGATCGAATATATGTACTAAAAATATAAAGATACACAGCAAGACTGAATACCAAACTTGGTGACTGCTCAGGAGCCGGGAGAGAGACAGCCCAGGACAGAAAGCTACAACTGGGAACACGGTGGAATTCAACTGCACTGTGATCATGTCAAAAACTGATTTTAAAAAAGAAATACATAAATCGTGCCCTGCTGATTTCCCAAATCACATTCAAGCAGGACAACCACTTGTTCCTCTGCAAGGCCTCTGTCAAAACCACAGGGCTCTCAAGGCACAGCAGAGGTGGCCTGGCTAGGAACACACAGAGGAATCCTGCTTAGACCCCGAGCTCAGGTGCTGGAACCCAGCAGATGAGGGAGGGCGGGCAGAGGCAGACAGGAAGTTGCTTCTGCCCTCGGCAATATGGAAGGCCCAGGATGGGAGCACCAGCGGCCACCTCCCCTGTGTGATAAACAGCAGGCTTGTCCTGTCTGATTCGGAACATGTTGTGGGCATCCAGATCAGCCTAGGAGGGCTGGGTTCGGTTCGCAGTATTTTAAAGGACTTGTAATAGTAATAATGGACCAAATATTTTTGTCCTCACTCCCTCCAGCTCCACCCAATCAGATGTTTCTTTTAAAAACACAGAACAGACTCCCTGCTTAAACCCTCCCTGTATATTCCCATTATTTTTCTTTCAAGCCCAGATTCCTTAGACCAGCACTCATGTGTTCCGAGGTGGCCCTGCTACTACGACGGGGCCTCGGTTCTGCCTCCTTCCCATTCCCCACACTAGACTACAGAAAACGCCCCGAGTCCTGTGAATTGGGGATTGTCAATCTCTCAGCTGCTTCTTTGAGATTATTCTAGCCACTCTGTATTTGCGTGTGAATTTTATAATGAGCTTGTCAATATGCAAAAAAGGCAGCTGGTATTTTGATAGGAATGACATTGACTCTGTAGGTCAGCTGGGAGAGCACTGCTGTCTCAGCAGAGTTAAGTCTTCTAGTCCATGAACATGGGTGTCTCCGTTTACCTTTCCTTTTATATTGTTGATAGTGTTTTATTGTTTTCTGTGAATAAGTCTTAAGCTTCTTAAGAAAGCTTATAAATTCATTACTTAATATTTTATTCTTTTTAATACTACTATAAATGAATTTGTATTAATTTTATTTTTAGATTGTTCATTATTAGCAGATACAAACACAACTGATTTTGCATATTGATTTTGTAACCTGAAATCTTGCTGAATTCCTTTGTCAGTTCTCATGTATGTGTGTGTGCATGTGTGCGTGTGTGCACATGTGTGTGTGCACACTTTAGGTTTCTTAATATATGAGATCATGTCATCTACCAACAGAGGGAGTTTGAATTCTTTAATTCCAATCTGAATATCAATTAATTTTAATGAGATTAACATAATAATAACCTTTATATTTATCATATAGTGACCATCTCTGATGCTCTTTCATATTTTTGTAGATTCAAATTTTTATCTATTTTCATCTGCCTGGTGTTAAAAGACTTTCTTTAATGTTTTTTGTAGTATAGATCTTGTTCATAGTAGATTCTTTCAACTTCTGTATGTTTTAGACAGTTCATTTCACATTCATTTTTTTAAAGATATTTCCACTGGGTACAGAATTTTAGGTTAATAGCTTTGTTCTTTCAGTACCATAAAGATGTTGTTCCACTATCTTCTGAGTTGCATTGTTTCTGGAAGAAGTCTGCTGTCTTCCTCATCTGTGTTCCTCTGTATGTTCTCCCCAGGCCCCGGCTGCTGTGATTTATTCACAATAGTGCCTTGACCTTGTTCTCCTCTCCCCTTTCTCGTCCTCCTCCTCTTCTTCCTCATCCTTCTTTTACACTGGGAGTTCATTGAGCTTCTTGGATCTGAGGGGCTTTAGTTTTCATCAAATTTGGAAAAAAGTATATCTTCAAATATTTTCTGTTTACTTTTTAAAATGGAGCACCATTATTTGATCTGAATGGCCTAACAGAAGTTTGCAAAAGATGCTCTTACTTAGAACCCACATCAGACTCTACCCAGAAACTAGCCATGTGGCCTATGCAAGTCACATGACTCCCTTAAATCTCTAGGGTTTTTTTAAAACCTGTAAAATGATGTGGCTAGATAAAATTAATAAGTCTTTTACCTCTTATCTCAAAACCACCAAAGGTTATTTACTCAAAATTACTAGAAGAGCAGCATGGCCGTGGGGACAAGGATAAGGTTTTTGAAAAAGTGATAAAAGTTTGAAGTAGACTCTGTGGGGAAGGGAGAGTAGGCTGACCATGAATGTGTACTGGGAACTGGAGTGAGCAGGGCTCAGTGCAGGCGGGGCTGTTCTCCAACCACTCTCAGAAAATATATGTATTATGTGTCATGTCTACAATGTTACAGTGTCCAGTCTTTGACCAGCAAATGTATGGAGAGATCATTATTTGAGGGCTAATTGCCTCCAGAGTTCCTTTCAACACAGAGGTTCTATTCACCTGTGAAGTACAAGAAGGGAGGTGCAAGGACTCGAGGAAATAGAGATGAAGATGAATCAGTCTTCCCTCAGAAGAATCACATCCTGCCGTGAAGGGGAAATGTCTGACTGTGAGTCTCATTTCCACCACAGCAGCCCAGCAGGTGTGTTGCCCACTATTCTAAATATGTGTCCATGGTCGGCACCACATCTCCCTAGATGGGAAGTACATGCTCTCTCTCTCCCCCAGATGTCTGTGTATACAGCAGACTTCTCTGAACACTTAAAAACAAGAAAGGGACCCAGCCCAGGTGACTCAATACTCAGTGATGACTTCACTCCTCTCAAGAGTCCCACGGTTTTTCCAACAACTCAACACAGACCCTTCAGAAATTAGATGAAGGACTCTAAACGGAACAAAGACCAGAAGAGGAAAGTTTTACAAGAGTCAAGAATGTCTCTTCATTTAGCCTAGAGAACCCTTGTGGCCATGGGTCCTTTAAGAAAGAAGCTGGAAGCAAGAAATAAAAGAAATAAGGAAGGGTGTGGTCTGGTCTGAAGGTCATCAGCCCAATCAACTGCTTAGCACGTCCTTATCCTCAAACATTCAAACTGGTCACATAGGCATGTCTTTGACCTACATTATGCATATATAAAACCTCTGTTTTCCGTGGCAAATTTTTACTGTGAAATTTAAGATCATTAGCTTTCCTATATAAAATGAAAAATATATATGATATATAATGTAAAAAAAGAGAAAACTACTCAGAAATATCCATAAAACTTAAAAGTAAATTTAAATTTTAATAGTCTTTCCATTTTCACTAGAAGCATATCCGTCCAGCTTTCACTAGTTTTTCTGTCTTTCAATCTCTTATAGACATATCCAGACATAGAGACACACATATCTGTTACTGTCATGTTGTATAATGAGTGCAGGCATCAATGTTTATTTCAAATAAACCTCAGTCCACCCAGGGAGCTCAGGAAGACACACGAGTGGAAGCTCCCATTTGTGATTGGGAAGGTGGAGTGGAGAGCGGTTAGAGGCCTTCCTTACCCCAGGTTAGAGAAAGGTTAGAGAAGGTGGAGCGGAGAGTGGTTACTCGCCTTCCTTACCCCAGGTTAGAGAACCCAGGCCTGAGGGAGAAGGAAGGGCGCTTTCCTTCCCACAGGGCACCTGCATGTTAACCATCACGCGCTCACCAAGTCAATGGATGCTGGCACCTCACATAAATATCTGATCATGCAGTGCTACGTGCAATAAAATCTGAGGCATGAAACGTGGAAGCAATTCCAGAAAGCAGATCTCACATTTTTGCCTTTGTCAGAGTCAGAACTTGACATGTTCTGATTAAAAGTCAACATCTGCGGCCGTTTAAAATTAGAATATACAGGTATTCCTGTTCTCCTCCTTCCATGATGCTTTATTGCTGCTTTTTTCATCTTAAATATTAAAAACATTACATTATTTTATTTCATATGTCAAATTCCATGTCTCTGTATATTACACATGGCCCTTTCACCCCGGAGCTCTGGTTCAAATCCAGCTCTTAGCCGAGGAAATAAAAAACATCTGAAAATATTTAGTGGTCTCCTCTCAAGACCTAACAGACTAGCGTTTACATGAACTTGACAAACACAGCAAAAAACAGGTTTGCCACCAATTACGATGTTTACATGAAAACATTCAGGAAGGAGCATCAGGACCCCTCAGACAGCCCCGGAAGCTGGGCTTTCACTCACAGAGAATTTGCAACAGAGCTGAAGAGCAGTCTGGGCCGCACCTGTCCTCCCCGAGCAGGTGAAGAGGAGAGGGGCCCAGATCACAGAACCCCTCCTCGGACATTTTGCGGTGGGGAGAACTGGAGTTCAGAAGGGCTCAAGGGACAGGAAGATAAAAGAAAACAGCCCCCAAATAAATCGTCAGCTGCATGGCGTTACTTTTGTGTTCATGCACGAGTTATTTATTGAGGTGTGCAGGTGCTGAGGCCCTCTGCAAGCTGCTATTCATCCATGCCTTCCAGCAAGTCAGGAAAATAAGTCGCCTCAGTCTAAAAACAAACCAAAGAAAACAGCCTCTTGAGGACCGGGTTAAGAATAGGTTCATATTCCATGATATACAAACAAGGGCACACCGGCCGTTCCGTATGAAATCTGCCACATTTCCCAGGAGCTGAAGACCAAGTGCTTTCAGAGGCAAGAGGAGGGGGAAGCAGGCGGGGGCTTTGAGGACTGAAGAGTGGGTGCCCGGCACGAGGGCAGTGAACAGAACGCCATGTCATCTGTAAAACGCATGTGCAGGCCACCAGTCCGTGATGCCTGTGTTCAGCCGCTCCCGCAGTGCCATATTTGATGACCAGAGTCACCATCCCAGAGGGTCCCACTCCACCCCATCTCCTCCCTTCCCCATAGTCTTGTCCTCAGGAAGCACCTGGTCCAAACTATGACAACAGCAGAACCCAGATCTCAAGTTGGAAGTTTGGGGTACACCAAGGTTCCTTGGGGATCCTGCTAAAATGCTTATTCCCAGGCCCTGTTCCCAGAGCTCCTGGTTCTGGAGGTTTGGCACAGGCCCTGGGAACATGTATTAGAAAGGCTGTTAGGTGACATTGATTCAGTTGGCTTAAATGCTACACTTTGGGGACAATGATTTATCTCGTGCGGTGGACCTGACTGTGCTCAATGGTGGTGGAGAGAGGCCCCCACCGTGGGAACGCCCAGGGCCCGTGGCTTTCCTCACTCCACCATGAGGGCTGGCAATCTGGGAACGTATCACCGAGGACGAGAATTATCCATGACAGACGATCTGGTGCAGCTGGGGAGAAAACAGCACTGCGGGGGGCGGAGACCAGGACCGGGCTGGCACCTCACACTCTCCCAGCCCCGTCCTTGGCATGCTCTCCTGTCACACGACTCCGCCGTCAGAGTGTCTCTAGTTCCAACGTGGGCAGAGGGCACACGTGAAATGTGGAGCCGTTTTGGTTTTAATTCTGTGCTCACCGGCAGTGTGGGACACTTGGTACCATTAGGGGTAGCAGAGCACATTAACATGGCCACTTTCTGGGTTAGTCCCCTTCAGACAGGCCATGGGAGAAAAAAAAACACTACATTCAAGCGCCCTCCGAATCAAGATTTTGTAGTAATTCTTCCGTGATTGATCCCTATTTATATTTAACGACAACACTTTGAAAAGTCTTCCATAGGTCCTTCTGGCATTCAGTGGTGAAACTTGGAAATAGTTTATTCTCTCACAACCTGTTTGCAAAGTTTCTGTCAAGCCTCTTTTTTTTTTTTTTTTTGGCAGGGGCTGGGTTTGAACCCACCACCTCTGGTATATGGGGCCGGCACCCCACTCCTTTGAGCCACAGGCGCCACCCAAGCTTTTTTTTTTTAACCTGACAAATACTTAAAGACAGGACTGCACTCAAGCATTCAAATTTGGTGGTGTTAACTCCAGTGACATAATTCTGACTCCACTTAAGGACAGGGAGAAAAATAAAAACCTTGTGCTTCAGTTAATTTCATGTTGGCAAGTCCCTTAAAAAATAACTGGGATAGTCCCACTGAATTCTCTAAGTCCTATTTTTGCCGCTTTTGTCCCTGGAGTTTATCCATGATCAGCTTAGAATATAATAAATCCTTCTTCCCCAACGCCAACCCCCAGACAAGGACTGTGTTAGACAGACAGGATTAATCCCCGGGGGGCAATGTGATTTGAGACGGATGCCTGTGATGGGGGATGGCATGGTTCCCTGTGCACTGACCTAGCCATTGTCACCGTAAGATGACTTGCAGTCACAGCTGGTCAGGGGAGGAAATACTTTTCTCTACTTAGGAATTTAATGAGATGGACCCATATTCGGTTCATGAACCCACTTGGTCACACGTGATTGTGCCAGCCATCGAGTTGAGCGAGGGGCCATTGCCGCAGCAGAGGGTGGACTGAGGATAACCATGGTGTCCCCACGTGATGCCTGTTTACTGTGCTGGGCATTCCAAAGCCAGAACATCAGTATTTTTCTGATGTTGGACGTTGCTACTTGAGTCAATTACAACATGCAGATGCTTTCAGACACTGCACAAGTGTTGTTAGAAATACCAGCAAGTATGACCACTGAGTCCGGCGGAGACTAGGCTTCCTCGGAGAATCGTTCTCTAGAAGAGATAAAAGCAGTTTTTACTGGTAAAAGCTAACTCACATTTGCTGAGTTAACCAACCAAAATTCACTTATTGAGCCTCGGTTATTTCCACAACACTGTACTCCGCATTAGTAACAGTGTGGTGCAGTCCTTTCCAGAAGGACAACACGGCTAAATGGAGAGACGGACTTAGGTCGAGGGAAAATTGTGGTTCCAACGTCCACAGTTGTCTGTGATTAAGATACAGTGGATACCAAAAAAATGTATACACATTTTAAGAAAGAAAAACACTGTATTAAAATGATGATCCTCAATATACACCAACAACAAAAGATGAATCCAAGTCACGCTGAGCATGTCTGGTGATTGCCAAAGGTGCGGGTGACTTGTGTGTGTGTATTTGTGGGGCAAACAGAGTTGAACCACACACACTCCAGGACAGTGTGAAAATTAAGACGCGAGTAAACACAATGCCGGATAAAACCTGACGACTACACCATGAGTGAAAGCAAAGCATAGCGACGGTTCAGGGGAGAAGAGGGCAGAGGGGTGGGTGAGGCTGCACAGCTCAGGGGACGTATCTCTCACCTAACAGAGCTGTGTTTACATGGCGTCTGTGCAGCTTCTCCCCAGAGGGGGGGCCCCCCCCCCGACATTAGTAGATTTTTAAAAATCCTCCTTTGTAATACACAGAAACTGAGACTCCAGTGCACTTCTTGTTTTAGGCATAACTTAAATTCCGAGCAGTGCTACTGGACAGCAAGGACGAGAGACAGTGTCCCGAGGGTGGTCTGTCGTCTGTGCAGCCGAGAGTTCTCCTGCCAACACCAGAGATGCGTTCCTGAGCAAGTCCGGGAGCGCAGCCGGGCCCCACTCGGACGGCTTTTGTTGTTTGTCTAAAGCGGATGCTTTTCCAAGAACGGCATTGTCTTCATCACAGAGCAGAAAGCAAAGTGGGGCTGTGATGGGTGCCTGGGCCTAAGGCAGAGATGCCTCTCTCTGCCTGGTCCTTTTCAAGAAAAAGAATCCTTAGAATACAAATATAACAAGTGACCTTGAAGGAACTCATCCCCACTCTCGGGGAGTTTAGGACACTTGGGAAACCCAAGCAGCCACCAGGAGGGTTCACCCGGATCATGCACGGGGCAGACCAGCTTACACTTGTCTAAGGACATAAAGTCTCTTGATCAGCAGTTGTGAGTTTATCGTCATCCCCATTTTCATTATTCCTCATTTATTGATTACTATGTGCTGCATTCTTTATGCACCATTGTATTTAATACTCACAATAATACTCTAAGTTAAATATTACTTTTCTGGCAAACCAACCTTCAAAGCTCATGTCCTGGGATGAATAGTCAAATTCTACTCTCTGGTTACTTCGTTCTTTCCTTTTTATTATGATTTGCTTCCGTTTTTGTATCCCTTTTCTATGATAAAAACTTTCCTGCAAATGTCTTCAGTGAAGTTGACACACGTACACACACGTGCATACACACATGTACACACACAGGCATGCACACACATACACACACGCACACACATACACACATGTACACACACGCACACACATGTACACACACGCACACACATACACACATGTACACACACAGGCACACACACGTACACACACGCGCACACATACACACATGTACACACACAGGCACACACACACATGTACACACACGCACACACATACACACATGTACACACAGGCATACACACACATACACACACATACACACATGTACACACATGCACACACACGTACACACACACACCCATCTCCCTACAGATCCTAGGGACCACCTCACATTCCAATAATTCACTTTCCTTTAATCACTGTCTTAGAAATCTATGCAAGCCAGACCCCTTCTTCCTATACTGATTCCTTTGTGGTATTTAGGGGCTCCAATAATTTAGTCTTCACCAAAGACATTTAAACTGTCACCCAGGCCTAAAGTAGACTTCAAGCTTCTCTCCCTTCTGCTATAACACTATTTGCCAGAGATCAGGAAAAAAAAAGTCTTTAATATTCCCATGTTTATATCTGAGCGTTTTGGAAGAAAACATGTACATTTTCCATTGAATTAAAGATTAAATTGCTGCTTAGGAAATATTTAGGATTTTTAAAAGTGAGTACATTAACAAGATCTATATAGTAAAAACACAGAAAAAAATGCAGATATAGGACGAAATTACGAAGGCGATATTCAAATTATTAAAATGGTCAGAACATCCGGTTTGTCAAAAAGAAAATACTCCCACAGATTCTTAGATTTCCCAATCTTCAACTCCCCCTACTTTGGCTGTTACGTTCAGTGATGCCCTCCAACTTCTTGGTTCTCTAAACTTACGGCCTTGAGACTTCCCTGCCCCTTCTACCCTCTTCACACTTTATATCCAGTCTTTCTCCCGGTTCTGCCAGACTTTCTATTTGTCTCAATTTTTAATTCTACAGCCAAAATCCCAGTAAATAAGCTATTGAAACAAGTTCCATCTGCCCCAGAAGTTCTTCAAGAGCCATTTTTAATTATACACCCAATAAAAGATTCAGGAAAAATCTGTAGGAGTAACTATTGTGCCCTCCCCTGTTTTTTGTGCCATGGAAGTTGGGTCAATGCCATTTACAGAAAGGCCTAAAAGCAAGGGAGGTGAGTTCACAGGGGGAGGCTGTCCCAGCTTCCCACAGTGATGTCAGGACAAGTCACCTGCCTTCCTCTCTCAGGGACTCGCCCTCTGCTTGTTTGCTGGCCTCCACTTCCATGTCCGTACCCACCTCCCTGGGCAACCTTCCACAGCCATCTCCTGCCCAAACGTCCCCTCCACGGTGCAGCCTGATGCTTCCTGCATGGGCTCCTCCGTGCCCAACTCTCCACCAGCCTCTGTCCTCACCCCAGCAGAGCTCCTAAGGTGTTGGCGTCCACTTGTCTAAGTTCACTGCTTCCGTCTCTTGCTTATTTCACGAGCTGGCATCATTTCTCCCCAGGGTCCCAGCCGAGACTGCGGCCACCTGAGTCTCCTCCACCTCCCAACTCCCATCTGGAGCTTCCGACCTGGTCCCAGAATGTCACTTAGTGATTCATCTAAAGCCTGATTTTTTTAAAAAAATCAGTCGACTTACCACTTCACTGTCACTTCACTGCTTATTTGTTCCACTCTGCTTCTGTCCTGTTATGACGTCCTCGGGGGAAAGTCTAATCCACTGTGGTGGTGAGGGCTGCTTCTTAGCTAGTGTCTGCTGAGTGGGGCACAAAGTAAGTCAGCTCAGAGAGAAACATTCCCTTCTGCCGACTTCTGAGCAAGGCCTTGGGGCGTGGAGATGATGGGATGTAGACATAGCAGGAAGGACAGGTATCACAAGGGAAAGTCAGATGCCCGAATATTAGGCAAAGTTTCCCCTAAAACACTATCACTTTAAATAGTTTCATCTTATAATTGAGTCTTTGCCAAGCTTCTTTACCACGGGGATGAACAGCAAATGCCCCTGGATAGATTCAATAACCCAAATCTGCTTCCATCGATGCTGGTTTTGGAAGCTTGCAATAGTCATCTAACAGGAGCAGATGTTTTAAGAGAAAAAAAAATTGTCACGGATTTAGACATTTTTGGATATCTGACAATTCCGTATGTTAGATGTCATGTTAATAAACTTTCAGGATTCACTTACGTGGCTCTACCGTAGGAATCACAGGGCAAGTCTATCATTTAAGAAAAATTACAATTCTTGGATGAAATTTCCAGGGACAGAATGACACACTCAGATTCAAGAAATCAAATAGGCGTTAAAACAAAGCCTGGAGAAAAGTTCATTAAGTGAATCGAAAACAGTTCCAGGGAGGACAGAAGCTCTGATGCCTCTCGGCCGTCTCCAACGGGCAAGTGGGGAGTCGAAATAAAAATGATCTTGTCAGATGTGAGCTCAAAAAACGTATTCTAAATAATCCATCATTATACAGCAGATGGGATTTTAAGCAGGTATGTGAGACGAATGAGTATCATGAGTAAACATTTAACTCAGCAATACCCACTACCACTTCCCCATTTCAGCGATCCGACAGGCTTAGTTGGGGATTCTATCAGAGGTGAGTGGTGTCCCGCTAGATACAGAGGCTGGCCTTACATCGGGCATTCCTGTTTGAGCGCGATTGCGTATAATGTGGGCAGGGACAGAAGGTTTTGACAGACAGACAGCTGGAAGAGGCACTGGCTCAGAATAAGAATGGTAATACATTTTCTGACTTTTCACAGCAAGGTCACAAGTGTGTCCTGTACTAAGAAGGACTGGGACACTCTGGTCTGGAGGACAAGAACGAATTCTCATTAGCTCATTTTGTTCTATTCCCAGAACGGCCAGTGCTCAGAGTATTATTCACTGATGGTTAGGACATGCCTTGAGGCTGTTTACTACAGCATCTTTCTACCGTGTTACGTAAGTCAAAAGAATGGAATCTGAAAATCACAAAAAGGCGGGGAAATGTTCGGCATGATAAAATCACGTGTGATAATTATTTAACCAACTTGACAAGCTTCTTTAACTCATTGTTCAAACCCACCATTGGCTTCTTCCCACCTGAAAGGCCTCTTTTGGTTGAGCCGTTTCAATGTATAGTCACAGTTTGAACTGTTGCCCGCTGAGATCCGTGGTTAGGCTCCGTGGCCTTCTGTTCCACCAAGACAAATAAGAACCAGCCCAGCCCTCTCGGCAGGGCAGCGCTCGGCACTGAGCAGGGCTCCGTGGCTGCCTGTCTGTGTGCTCGCCCAGGAGGGAGGGTGAGCCTGCCTTACTGAGTTCTCGTTTCCCACAGAGCAGCAACATCTGGAGGGATGAGCAGTCCGCTGGCAGGTCCAGCCCGAAGGAACTCGGCCTGGGTTCTGATTGGCTCTTATCAGTAGGTGTCACTACAGACAGCTTCAGAGACAGAAAAGTAAGTAGGCCAGTTCAGCAACGCCAAGAACGGACTCTTTATAGTCATCTCTGGGCTTTTTATTTTTGCTCCAACTGCAGAAGTTTCAAGATTCTAATTACACCCTGGCTCTTTCCTCCCCTGCTGCAAATGAACATTTTTCTGTCTTCCTTTAGTGTTAGAGGGTGGGGCGTTAAATTAACAGGTTTATTTTGTGATGCCTGACGTACTGGGTTAGCAAAGTGAAAACAGACAAAGGACGATAATTAACACTTTACTGCGAGGAAGCCGCAGCACCGTTCATCAAACTAACCAGGCCTCCCTAACTCCTGTCTCTGCAACATGGGACACTCCGCGTATGCACAGGAGCCGCTCATCCCACCCAGGGCATGCACGCCTGGGAACCCCAGAGGGAGAGCCCGGATTTCCGAGGAGGTCCTGGGGACCTCCCAGGCCTCTTCCTGGGACACGTCTGCAGCAGCCAGCAGGCTGACGACCTTCGTTTTTGGTGACTACTGATGCTTTTACACCTGCAAAGATATAAGCCCAGTGGGGGACTAAATTTGATCTCTGAGTCCAAGCCAGAGCATGTCAGTAAGCATAGTTACCTGAGAAAACAAATTGAGGAAAACATTCAAATAGAAGGGTTTTATTTGTAAAATGAACTGTGAGCAATTCTAGGCCTGGGTCCCAGTGCCAGCACTTTCTAGCACTTGCTAAGTGCTCAGAACATTGACAACTGTTCTGTAAGGACCGTATATCCCGCTTCTATCGCCCTGTGAGTTAAACTCGTGCACATTTGGGTGTGTGCTTTTGCTTTTTCTAGTTTCAGCAATGTGCCCATCACAGCCAGCAGATAGAGCCTTAGGTTTCAAGACCAAAGAAAATTACTTATAATTACAAATGTAAATATAAATGATAACTAACAATAATAATAGCAGGTGTCATTTAGTGTGTCCTTACTATGAGGAGTCCCTGAAATCTAATGTGAACCAAGCCTTACTAAGTTCTAGACATTATTTCACAGCAACCCTATAATATTGGTATCCCCATTTCACCTGTGAGAAAACGGGGACCCTTCTTCATTAAGTTATTTGCTCAAGGGGACACACTGGGAAGTTGTAGAGCCAGGTGTAAGACAGGTCTGTGTGGCTCCAAGCCTGTTTTCTTACCTGAGAACTTTACAACCTTCTCTTCTAACATAAAATTATTAATGGCAAATCTTTTTTTTTATTAATTGATAGCTGTATACATTAATGCAAACATGGGGTACATTGTGCTGTTTTCATATACAATTTGAAATACTTTCATCAAGCTGGTTAACATAAATTTCACGTCATTTGCTTAGTCATTGCATCAAAACATTTATATTCTAGCTCTAGAAAAGTTCACTTGTACCCTTGACCATATGATTCTCTCAATCGATGCAGAAAAAGCTTTTGATAATATCCAGCATCCCTTCATGATCAGAACACTTAAGAAAATTGGTATAGAGGGGACATTTCTTAAGCTGATAGAGGCCATCTACAACAAACCCATAACCAATATTGTAATCAATGGAGTTAAGAACATTTTAAATATTCAAGTGCCTACTCCAAAAACTGGTGACTTACTGCTGTTGAGCTACTAAAGTTTTCCAAGAAAAGAGTTGGAAGGTTGAAAATGGTGTTGTGTTCATTTGAATATGTAAAGGGTAAACTGGA
>CAUYQV010105788.1:0-21891 GCA_963574575.1 Galagoides demidoff | reverse complement strand
CTGCCAAAAAAAAAAAAAAAATGTGGTTCCCAACCTTCCTAATGCAGTGACCTTTTTAATACAGTTCTTCATGCTGTGGTGCACCCCAACCATAAAATTATTTTCATTGCTACTTCATAACTGTAATTTTGCTACTGTTATTAATTGTAATGTAAATATCCAATATGCAGGAAACCCTCAAAAAGGTTGCAACCCACGGGTTGAGAACTGCTGGTAAAGGTTCTTCTAACCCAGAGGATAAGAGGTCTAATTGACATTTGAATAGATATTTAGGAATGGGATGAAATGCTTATATTGGAGCAGATGATCATACAGGATATATACTTCTCAAAGACCAAACTTATTTGAAGGTAAGACTCTTCCAAGAGAAGTAAGTCTGTTGAACACATACAAGGAGGAGAGGTGAGGGAAGAAAGTCAGGAACACTGACATTGTATGTTTAGAAGCCAGAACAAGGCAACAAAGTGACATAGGAGCTTTCCTGCTCTGACATTTCGGAACTTTGGAGGGACAGTAGTTTGAAATGTGGGAGGCATCATGGTTTTGTAGAATGTGCAGAGTTGTTATGGTGTCTTGGAATCAAATTCTGAGCCTGGCAAACTTCACAGCCTTGTGCAATGTTACCTATCTCCATTTGAGTTTCAGCTGCCACAGGTCAGCACACGAATTTCAGGATTATATAGGATGTCCATAAAGTTCATATGCAATTTACTATGTTTAAACTATTTTAAATTGCACACAAACTTTATGTCTACCCTATATATTCAATTTAAATCCTCAAATGAATTCTGATGTGCCTACCAAAGTCTTCCTCATGTTGGGGCACTTAGGAATAAAGTGTTAGGTGTCCCATTGGCCAATAATATTGGGGAAGGAGAGAGATTGATTTGAGGTAAGCTAGAAGTATGGGAGAATCAATCCCCAGAAAACTCTGACAGACTGGTGGGAATGTGTGATGTTTACACAGCATTTCTGGAGGTGGTGGTAAATTGACCAGATTTCATGAAGACAAAGGAGAATGAACTGCCTCATTGCCTCTTCACTTTTTATTCCATTGTGGGTATCTGAGATCCCATTCCAGCTGCCATGTGAGAGTAAGCAGAACTGAATTCCTGGACATGAATGATGGTGTGACACTCTAGTAATGTGAGGGCAGCAGACAAGTGTGACATTTCAGACTAGCCAGGAGCAAAGATGTTAGGCTTTGCCTCCTAGGGAACCACTAGCAGCATTCTAAGACATTTTCAAGAAATCAGCATTTGATAGCAGTTATGAAGCTCTCCAGCACCAAGAGACACATCCTTCTTGTTCCATTGGTGACAAAAGGCAATCAGAGATGGTACTTTGGGCATGGGGAGATTATATATTCAGAGTATGTGTGCAGTGTGGAAAAATGTTAATGGCATTTAATCTGATCAAAAGGAATGTTATCTCTCACATTAAATAAGGGATAGATTATAACTTCTGAATTTGAAGTTCAAATTAATGTTCTTGTATTTTATTCTAAAAGCTGGGTTTAATGGGTAGTAAAATACAACCACACTTGTATTATTTAAACAAGCTTGTTCATCTCTGATGGGATTTCAGACTAATGAAAAGTTATTACATGCATCCCTGAATCCTAGGGAGGGTTAACATTTCTATTTTTGTAATAGGAAGCAAAGAGAAGGGCCCATGTGTTAATAAATGAGAGACCTGGGAGTGACTGGGGACAAACTCACACTGTACCATAGAATTCTATCGGTTATTAGATTAACCCACACTCATTATAAACAAATATCATAAGATTATTTACCAGGGTCTAGCTGGGTATAGTTCTGATGGGTTTCAAATGATTGTTCCTAATGAAACATCCATTATACTCTAGAAAGTTCCATTTTCTTTATAGACACAGGCACATTCTTTTGAATTTGTATGTTTTTATATTTTGCATGACAATGAGAAATGTTTATTATACTTTTATTAATCATAAAATATTTCACTTTCTTACTATTTAAATATAAACACTATTAACTTGATATGTAGAAGGTCACCTTTAAAATATTTGGAATATTCTCAGATCAAATGATACAACTTTTAAAATAATGTTTCTTAAAATGAGTTATTTAATATTGCAGAGTGTAGATTCTTTGTGGCAAATGACAAGTCAGTGGGGTGACAGAAGCCTGACCTTTTTCACAGAAAATGGCTAAAATGGCTCAGGTCATAATGTGTATTACTTACTAGTGATATCAGGATTTTCAAAGCTGATTGTTAAGTGCAAAATGTTAAAATAAGAACCATTATTTTAATGCATTGAATTGCAGTTGAGCAAAATATATAGTGTAACATTTGTACATTAGAAGGAATAAAAAGCCAACCAAGGGAATGCAGCCAGATGCTGGGGCTTGTGTCAGTTTTAGTCCTCATATGTACAAGAGATTTGTTGGGAAAAACAACTGTGAAGGAGAGAGAGAGAGAGCGAATGAGCAAGCAAGAGAGAGAAAGAAAGAGAGAGAGAGAGAGCAAGCAACAAAGAACAAAAGAACAATGGAGGAAAACCTTCAGACTATGATGAGCTGTCTTACATCTGTGAATGGAGGGAGGGAAGGAAAGCAGCTCAAAAGAACCATAAAAGAAGTGCAGAGCTAAGAAGTCCTTAGCTAGGCTGCACAAGATCCTAAGATGTACTATATGCTCCTTGTGTTAAAATAGATGAACTTCATGAATCTGGAAAAGCTCAATTTCAAATATTCTGGACAAATAGTATTTGTATTTTTTGAATTTTAAGTATTTCATACATAATATATATTTAATAACAGCAATAAAATAATGGGATCATCCATTATGTGAACCATATAAAATCAAACATATAAGCCCATGAGTAATCTTACTCCCATACTGCTGTGTGTATATGCATACATGTGTTTCTATTGGGTACCACTTGAGCACAATTTAATGACTACTTTGTTTCCCCTTTTATTCCAGCCACTGATGGAATAACTTGTTTCCATATGGGCTAGATTTGTGCAGATACAACTTCACTGACTGTCGCTTCTTGTTTCCTATACTGAGATTCCTGATGTCTCTATGTGGGATGTATGAGTTTCTATCTGGCACACCACACCCATAAGTGCACACCTGCAGAACAACCCAGATGTGCAGGTGATTTAATGTCTGGGTTGCTGCCATGAGCAATGGAGAAAGGAAGTTGATTGATAAATGACAGCACTTTTGTCTATTGGGTGGGTGGTGGAATGGGGTCAAGTACCAGTTATTTGAGCGCTAGATAACATACCCTTGTATTGTCCTTTACTATTTTATTTCATTTTTTCCTAAATTCTCACTACTGGAGATCATACTCCTTAATTAATGACCTCCCATCAGACTCTGCTTTCAAGGAAACCCTACTCAAGGTTTGAAGCAAAAACTTCTTTTGATGGTAAAGTAACTTTAATTTGTATGACTACAACTAACTGGCTATTACTTTAATCTTTGTGGAAAATGTTGGATGTTTAAAAAAATGAAAAAGCAATAATTATATTGGGATGAATCTCTTTGTATAAATATTTCTCCATCATTGACTGCCATTTTTTTGTCACGTATCCATACACAATTGTCATTTGGTGATTTGCCCTAAGGTTCATAATCCTTTTTCTGAAACTTGGTAGGATTATACTTCTCTGTGATCTTTTGAGATTAGACATAGTCACGAGATTTGTTTTAGCCAATGAAATGTGTGAGCAAGTGAGAAAGATCTTGTACAATTTTATGAGCCAAGTCATCATTTTCTGTATCTCTGCCCTTGTGCTGTGGTGAGTATATACTATCGAGAAAATGATTTAGCAGTATGGATTCCAGAATGACAGTGATAAGAAGGTTCTAGCTGTTGAATCTAACATTGGACATGTGGAGTATGGGTAAGAAATACATTTTGTCATACTGAAAATTTTCAGTTTGCTGAGATTTATATGTCAAGATGGGTTAGCTTATTAGGTGGTATCACTCACTATACATACATACACACATAAACATACAAGCACTATATACCATTACTCTAAGGATAAAAGCAAAATAATAAAACAATAATCATGTAGCATTCAATGAGCTGAGCTTTTTAGTTATAAAATAGGGATCATAATAGTATCGAAAGTTTAGAGATGTAGCAATTTGCCCAAGATCATCCAGTTAGTAAGCGGAAAAGTCAGGATTTAAACTTTGGAACTCAATTTCATGACTTAGGTTCATTGCAGTGTGTCTAAGAGATACTTTGTTGGTGTTGAGATGAACTAGGGTTCAATATCTATTTAAAAGGAATGTGTCAGAATCGTTGGTGATGCTTGGGAAATTTTCATTTATGATCTAATAGGGCTTCGATTCCTTTGAGTTTTTCTTCTATCCCTTCAGATATACCTATAATTCATATATTTAAACACTTGGTGAAGTTCCATAATTCTCTAAGCAGTTGTGTGCTCTTACTCTCTTTTGCCTCTTTAAATACCTGAGCTAAGAGCCTTATCCTCTAAAACTGACATTCTTTCTTCTCTGTGGTCTAATCTGTTATTGCTTCTACTGCCTTTTTAAGTTCCGTGAGTGACTCCTTACATTTCTTAAGTTCCGATATATCCTTTCTAATTCCATCATGTCTTTCATTCATTTTTTGGGTCAATTTTGTAATTCCTTTTAGAGGGTTTCCACTTTCTCTTCAATTCCCTTCATTGTTTTTGCCATCCCTATTCTAAATTCCTTTGTGTCATTTTTATAATTTCTTTATAGGTGGGCTCCTTTGTGATAGCTGCATCATGATCCCTTGGGAAGGTTGAACTGTTCTCATTTCATGTGTCTAGAAGTTTTCTATTGCTTTCTTCTCGTGTATGCTTTCTTGTTTACTTCCTTCCTGTACTTTTCCCTCTCATTTCCTCCTTCTCCTTAAATTTCCTTATCTCTGTGCTTGGGTGTTGGAGTGTTTGCCCCCTTGGCTCCTGGAGTCCTCTGCTGTCTCACCCCTAGAATGTTGTTTCTGGGAGGAAAAAGTCTAATCAGAGGTGACTAGAGTCCTCTCTCTCCAATCCAACTGAGAGCGGCTGGTGTGAAGATGTCTCTAAGTCTGCCATCTTGGTCCCTTCTCCTCAGAACTTCATTTCTAAATTCTACAGTACTGTTTCTTGGTGTGGTTGTAGAATATTGGTGGTCTCTGGTGTCCTATAAGTAGTCCACAGTACTTGTATTTTTAATTACTTATATCTTACAAATTTTACATATAAGATTATTAATTATAAAAATTATATAAATGATATAAAACTCATCCTAAAGACAGACTTAGGTAAGAGTAATTAATTGCACATGTGCTAAGCTGAACTTCAAATAAGAACACAATTATGAAGAACTTAACTGTGAAAAAACATGGTAATTTCTCTTATGTTTATAATCCAATAAAGCTTTTAATTTCACAATAATATAAAAATAGTTCATAGAGAAATTGAAGCAAATGAAGTAGTGATAAAATAAGAATAAGTACTATTCAGTGTGATACTGAATATGTAAATACTAATATTATAGTGAATCTAAAATATGAATAATTACTCTAAAAAGTGATTTGGCTAATGTGATGATTTCCCATATAAGCAACCAAAGAAAGGTGAGGAAGAACCTAAATATTGATTTTATTGGCTGGAACCACAGTGCAGTCATATGAAATTGTCATGAAACTCTTAAAACTTTTACATTGTTTTCTAAGCAAAGCACACTAACCAATCTAGCAAAACAAATTACTTTTTTTTTTCCAGGAAAAGAGTACAATAATGCTTGTTAGTACATAATTGATTAATTGTCACTAAGGCAGAAAAGAGACCAAAACATCAGAAGCATCATTCAAAGTTATAATACTTATAGAAAATACAAATAATGATACCCACTTGAGCTAAGAAACTTGCAAAACCACCCATAAGTTGACAAATAAAACTCATAGAGAAAGGAAGGTACAATTCCTTTATTAAAATGACTTTTTGGGCATTGCCTTATATCAGTGGCATGCAATGTGGGAAAGCAATTACTGTCACTTGTGTGCTGGTAGATAATTTGCTTTTATACTTGGACAAAACTAATTCAGCACATGAGGAAGAAATGCCAAGTGCTGCTTTTTCTCTTGTTTATTGCTAAAATCTCATTTTGTGAACCATGGTATCAAGCAGAAATCTTTTCAATAATAACTAAGAGGAAAAGATTGGTACATTGGGATCAGTATTGTCAGACCCAGTTATGACAATGACAAGGAAGAGCATAGCTACACAAATGAAATTGCACTTGAATCAGATCCACACAGCATTTTATTCATAGGAGCAGTTGTGGGTCAGTACATGTAATGAATATTCTCTACTTGCTTTGTAAGTACAGTGCTCTACCTTTTAAAATCAGGGACCCAACAAGAATCAGATGGCACGCTCAAAATAGGATAATTCAAGAAGTTTAAAGAAAACTATTTAAAAATATATGGTAGGGAATCACAAGAGATACTTCATTGAGTCCCAAGCTCATAGAAGGCTTAGTAGAAGCCGACTCATTACAATGTCTTTACTTTGCATAGATTCAACAGATTTTATATAATGACTGCATAAATATTGTTTTCACATAGGTAAGGATCACTCTCACACAAAGGCTCACATCATTTGTGCCTCACTTCTGATTCCAGCTGTGTCTATGGCCAGAAGTTTCATGCTGACTCTGATCTACTTTGCCACTATCATCTTTCCCTAACTCCACACTGTGCTTCCTGCTTGGGTCTTCTAATATCATCAATGTGGGATACTGTGAAAACCCACTGGACCTTCATATACTGAACTCAGAACTGTGGAAAAGTTAATGCCTTAGGGAGTAATATCCCCCAAATAGGGGATGGACATCAATGGATAAAGCCATTTTGTAGTTTAGGGAAGCAGTTCTGAGATGGAGAACTACTCTGAAGAAGATTCCCAAATTACTTAACATCAGCCACCTGTAGCAGCACCTATCATGCATTCTTGGATCGACTTTTCTTCCTTCCCTGTTTCAGTGAAGATGGAATAGCCAGAAGGAAGACTAGCAACTATATCTAAGAACAGAACACACTTTATGCCCTCTGTGCCCACTGGGGGCCTAATTTCAGGCAATGGTATCTGTGCCAGGGAAGGACATAGCAGAACTTTTGGACGCATTATTGTCCAGCTCTAGACCAGGATTGCTACATACCACTGGGGTGGTACTGCATTTAAGGTGAGGGACTACAAGCCCAGATGAAGTAATCTTAGCATAGATCCAGGTAAGGCTAAGTAATTTAACATGTAAGAGGACTGCAATGTACAACGGACCACTTAAAGCTCACTTTTTTCCTTCACAGTCCATAAAATCCTTACTTATCCTTAGATTTTCCAAGAGAGTAGCACCTAATTCAAAAATACTCTTGAATTTAATGATCTAAATAAGTGCTAAATCTAAATAAGTGCTAGTATCCTAATGTTTCTTTTTCCTTTTGGAATTGTGCTAATAAGCTCTTAAACCAGTTCTAAATCTCATCCTACAGCAGATAATTCTGTTTTTCTTCTTCTCTAGCAGCTTTTAGGATCTTGTATTTATCCTTACAGAGTGATGTTTCAATGTGGGTAATTTTCCTATAAAAGCCTTCAGTTGTAAAAAAAATTCTTTTTCTAGTGTTTTTGATAACTTTCTCTTCCTTTGCTTCCCCCCCGAAACTCTTGTTATCTAAAAGAATAATCTTTAAGATTTAATACTCATGTCTCACCTTATTTTTTAGATGTAGATCTGAAAGAATTTAGAAAATGCAATTTTATAAGATAATATCTTTAAACTACCTTTCTTTGGAGGGAATATTTTAGGTGGAAAATAAAAGGACTTTTACAGAACAGTCATCCTATTTGGTTCATTTTAGATATATCTAATTTGAAGCATACTGAGTTTTAATGCTTCATACTGAGTTTTATCTATTTAGTTAAATATTTCTAATGGCTTTTTTTGTTATGTCTTTATTACCTATTTTTAAATTTTTTTCCTCTTCACCTTCTCTTTGCTTGATTACATTCCAGCCCTTCCCACCTCATTGATTTAAAATTTTAAATCTACATTTTAAAATTATATTTTAGAATAAAGTCTAAATATATACGTATTATTGGTGTGTTGGTGCTTTCTCCATGGGAAGAGACTAAGATCTTGAAGTCATTCTTTCTGTTTTATTTCTATTAATGCTTATAAATTCTACTTTCCAAATAAGATTTTAGTCATTAGTTATGTTTACCAATATTTTACATGGCATTTTGCTCACCATTTATTGTACATTCAATTCCTTCCTGTTGTCTTGCTGTGGCAATCATTTGCTTACCTTCCACAGATCCTGGCTGAAAGAAAGCTTAGTCTGACTATGTCTGGGTGAATGTCTGTCATGCCCTTGCTCTTGAGTAGCAATCTAGCTGGATTAAAAAGTCTATGTATTTTATATTCCCTTAGAATATTAAGAATTTGGTTTATTCTATCCTGGAATTTATTTATTTATTTTGATAAACTGTCTTTTCTCAATCTATGAGATAGATGAGGTAAAATATGTATAAAGGAATGACAATCAGTCTAAGACAATGTGAAGGTGATCATACATAAAGGGAAGTCTATACTTTCTCTAAATATGGATTTATTTTTAGAGCTTGAGTAAAAATCTTCAAGAGATTGAGATTAAAAGTGCATAACCAGGGGCTTAGATTCCCACTTAGATTCTTCTCCTCCTCTGCCAGAGGTTCTGTTCTCCCTCGTCTGTTTATTCTCTTTTGCTCATCATGCTTGTCAGTCTTTCTCCCTGTCATTAAACTCTATCCTAACACTTAAAAAAAAAAGTGCATAGCTGTATTTTTTTTAATATACTTTATTTTATAGAGCAGTTTTAGGTTTACATCTAAATCGAAAAGTTGTAGAGATTTCCCTTATACTCCCTGCCCTCATGTATGAATATTTTCTTGTGTTATTAACATCCCCCAACAGAGTGGTATATTTGTTACTATTGATGAACATACATTGACACATCATTATCACTCAGAGTCTATAGTTTGCCTTAGGGTACATTCTATGGGGTTAGACAAATTTATGACATGTGTCCATCATTATAGTATCATAAATTTCACTTTCCCAAATACCCTCTGTTCTTTGCCTGTTCATGCCTCCCTCTCCCCAGTTCTTGACAACCACTGATCCTTTTACTGTCTCCATAGTTTTGCTTTTCCTAGACTGTCATATAGTTGCAATACTATACTATGCAGCCCTTTTAGACTGGTTTCTTTCACTTAGTAATATGCATTCGAGTTACCACCATGTCTTTTCATAGCTTGATAGCTCCTTTTTTAGCACAAATAATATTTCATTGTCTGGATGTACAATTGTTTATTTTTCCATTCACATGCTGAAGGACATCTTGGTGGCTTCTAAGGTTTGGCAATTAAAGCTTCTGTAAAGAGCCATGTACAGATTTTCATGTAGCCTAAGTTGAACATTTGCTCCTTTATATAAGTACTAAAGAATGGAACTGCTGGATTGTATGGTAAGAATGTGTTTAATTTTGTAAGAAACTCCCAAATTGTTTTCTGATACATCTGGCAGTGGACTTCTTAGTGGAAACCTTGCAGGCCAGGAAAGAGTGGGATGATTATTCAAAGTACTAAACAGTAACAACAACAAAAATCTTTTAGATTAGTATCCTGTTCAGCAAAGCTATCCTTCAAACATTAAGGAGAAATAAAGAATTTCCCAGACAGACAAAAGCTGAAGTAATTCACTGATACCTAATGTGTCTTAACAAGAAATACTATAGGGAGTTAGTCAATCTAAAGGAAGAGGATGGGAACATGCAAAATAAAATCATTAGAAGGTATAAAACTCTTTGGTAAAAGTAAGTACACAGGTTGCTGTGGTGGGTAATGCTTTGAATCCCACCATTCTTGGAGGCCACGGCAGGAAGATCACTTGACTCCAGAAGTTTAAAAGCAGCGTGGGAAACACAGAAAAACTTCATCTCTACAAAAAACAGAAAAAAAAAAAATTAGGCATAATGGCATGTGCCTGTATTCCAAGCTACTCTAGACCCCAATGCAGAAAAATCATTTAAGCCCATGAGTTCAAGGTTACAGTGATTATGACAATACCACTGCACTTCAGCATGGGCAACAGAGCAAGACTGTCTCAAATTTTTACAAAGTTAAGCATACGGACATACACAATACTCTAATATTGTAACTGCATTGTATAAATTATATCTTTAGTAGAAATATTAAAAATATCAAAATAATTTTAAAAGAGAGAATATATAAAGATATAAAATAAAAATTCAAAGAGTTGGGAGATGGCGTTGAAGTGTAAAGGTTTTTGAAGTTTTCTTTCCTTGTTTGGTTTGTTTCTTTGTAATCTGAGTTAAATTGTTATTCAAAACAATTATTCATAAGATATTATTTGCAAGCCTCATGATAACCACAAGCAAAAACCTATAATACATGGATAAAAATTAGGAAGCAAAAATTAAATCATATTACCAGAGAAAAACACTTATTCACAAAGGAAGACAGGAAGAAAGGAAAATAGGAAGAAAGGACTAACAAAACCACCAAAACAAATAACAAAATTTCAGTGGTATTTGTCTATAAATCATACCACTGGGTGTAAATAAGATAGATTATCCAATTAAAAGACTTACAGTGGCTTAGTGGATTGGATAAATAAGATGCAACTGTGTGCTGTTTGTAAGAAATTTACTTTATCTATAAAGGCACACATTGACTAAAGGTGAAGAGATGGAGAAATATATTTCAGGCAAAAACCAAAAGTGAATAGGAGTTGCTATACTTATAACAGATAAAATAAACTTCAAGACAAAAACTGCAAAAGGAGACAAAGAAATCTTTATATGAAAATAATGGGATCAGTTTAGTGTGAGGATCTAACAGTTGTAAATATATATTTGCCCAATTCGGGAGCCCTTTGATACATGTATATAAAGCAAATATTATTATAGCCAAAGAGAAAGACTCCAGTGCAATAATAGTTGGGAAATGCTTCCTCTTTCAGCATTGGACAAATCATCTAAACTGAAAAAAAAGTCAAACATAAAATAAATGGACCTAGTAGACATTTATAGAACATTTTATCCAACATCTGCAGAATACATATTCTTCTCATTAGCACAGGCAACATTCCCCGGGATAGACCATATTGTAGGTCATGAAACAAGATTCAAAAAAGTAAAAATAAAATGATGTTGTTATTCTTCTGAACATAATGGAATAAAAATAGAAATAAATAGCAAGAAAAACTTTGGAGAAACTATATGCTTACAACCTACTGATTTTTGACAAAGCAGATCAAATCATACACTGGGGAAAGAGGCTGTAGTCAATGAGTGTTTCTTGGAAAACTGGATAGTTTCATGAAGAATGAAATTGGAACCTTACATCTCACCATATACAAAAATTAACTCAAGATGAATTAAAGCCTTAAATGTAAGACATGAAACCATAAAAATTCTAAGAAAAAAATCTAGGAAAAACTTCTGGATGTTGATGTAGGCACCAAAACAATAATATATCAATGAGACTTAATAAAACTGTTTCTGCACAGCAAAAGAAATAATCAACAGAATTAATAGACAATCTACATCTGACAATGGACTAATAATATACAGAATCTACAAGGAACTCAAATCAGCAAGATAAGAACAATTCCATTAATAAGTGAGGGAAAAAAACATGCTTTTCAAAAGTAGATGTACAAATGGCCAACAAACATGAAAAAAATTTCAACATCACTTATCAGAGAAATTCAAAGTAAAACTATGGTGAAATTTTATCTTAGCCAATAAGAATAACCATCATTGAAAAGTCACAAAAAATGACAGATGTTGGGCAGATGTGGTGCAAATAGAATGTTTTTATAGTCTTGGTGGAAATATAAATTAGTATAATCTTTATGGAAACCAATATGGAAATCCCTCAAAAAACTAAAGGTAGACCTGCCATTTCATCTAGTAATTCTACTGTGTACTTACCTTCCAGGAAAGAAATCAGTAAATCAAAAAGATACTTGCACCCATATATTTATTGCAGCACAATTCACAATTGCAAAGATATGCAATCAACATTAGTGCCTATTAACTAATGCGTGGATAAAGGACACATGATATCTGTCTGTCTATATCTATCATTATGGGATATGACTTAACAAAACAATGGCATTATGCCTTTTACAGTAACTTGTACGGAACTAGAGGCTGTTACACCAAGTGAAGTTTCTAATGAATGGAAAAATAAATGTCTATATATTCACTTGTAAGTAGGAACTAATCAATGGTTATGCACTGTCATACAGACTTGTATGATGGACATTGGAAACCCAGAAGGGAGGATGAAAAGTTACTTACCATTTTTTGGCCTGTGTAGAGCATTCACTCTTCAGGTGATGAATACATTAATAATACTTTACCACTATATAATTCATCTATGTAATAAACTATTTGTACCGAGTAGATCTATTGTAATAAATAATTGGGCAAAAGATCTGACTAGACATTTGTCAAAAGAGGACATGCAAGGCAGCACCTGTGGCTCAAAGAAGTAGGGTGCTGGCCCCATATACTGGAGGTGGTGGGTTCAAACCCAGCCCTGCCTGAAAACTGCAAAAAAAAAAAAGAGGACATGCAAATGGCCAACAGTTGTATAAAAAAATTACTTGACATTACTAATCATCAGAGAAATGCAAATAAAAACCACAGTGGGATATAATGTCACCACACTTAAAATGGCTTTATCAAAAAGACAAAAAATAACAAATGAAAAAATAGTACTATTTCCTCAAAAAGTTAAAAATAGGAATACCATATAACCCAGTAATTATACTACTGGGTATATATGTAAGAAAGGAAATCAGCATGTACAGGGGGTATCTTCACTCCCATGCTTACTGCAGTGTTATTCACAATAGCCAAGGTAAAGAATTAACCTAAGTGTCCATCAATGGATGAATGGGTAAATATGGTGCATATACATAACGGAATATTATTTAACCACATAAAAGAATGAAATTCTGTTATTTGCAACACTATGAATGGAACTGTAGGACATCAAGTTGAATGAAATAAGCTAGGCACAGTAAGACAATTCTTGCATGTTCTCACTCATAGGAGCTAAAAAATTGGATCTCATGGAGGTAGAGAGTGGAATGATAGTTACCAGAGGCTCAGAAGGTAGCAGGGATGGGGATATAGAAAGGAGGGCTGTTAAGAGGTACAAAAATCCAGTTAGATAGCAGGAAGAAGATCTAGTATTCAGTAGTAAAATACGGCTACCATGGTTAATGATTTAGTGTTATTAACACTAGCCCTTCAAAGCAATTTTGGAAATCTTTTTCTGAAATGATCATCTGAAAGTGGTTTGGCCCATTTTTTAATAAGGATTTTTTTTATTGTTTTACTAGTTATTTGTGCATTTTGTATATCAGTCCTTTATCAGATTCATTTTTTTCCAATATTTTATGCTAGTCTGTGAGCTTTATCTTTATTCTCTTGATACAGTGTCTTTTACAGAATAAAAATTTAAAATTTAATAAAGTCAAGCTTATGAATTCTTTCATTGAACCATGCCTTTACTGTTACATCTTAAAAGCCATCACCAACCCAGGGTCATCTAGATTTTATCTTTTTATCTTCCAAAAGTTTCATAGTTTTATATTTACATTTGTGATCCACTTTGAGTTAATTTTTTGTTAACATGTAAGGTCTGTGTCTAAATTCATTTTTTTTGCCTGTGGATATTTATTTGCTCCAGCACTGTTTTTTCCATTGTATTGCCTTTGTTCCTCTGTCAGTGATCCAACTATATTCATGTGGGTCTATTTCTATGTTCTCTGTTTTGTTCCATTGATCAAGTTGTCTATTTGTTCATCAATATTGCACTATCTTGATCAGTGTAGCTTTTACAGTAAATCTTGAAGTTGGGCAGTGTCTTCCTTTCAATGTTGTTCTACTCACTATTATTATTATTATTTTTATTATTGCTATTTTGTGACAATCTCACTCTGTTGCTTAGGCTAGCGTTCTGTGGCATCAGCCTTGCTCACAGCAACCTCAGGCTCTTGGGCTGAAGTGATCCTCCTGCCTTGGCCTCTCAGAGTGCTAGGATTACAGGCATGACCCAGCATGCCTGGCTGATGGCCTCATTTATTTTTTTATTAATGCATTTATGGGGTACAATGTGCTGATTTCATATAGAATTAGTAATACTTACATCACACTGGTTAATATATACCTCACCTCATTTACTTAATTATTGTGTTAAGACATTTATACTCTATACTTAATAGATCCGACATGTACCCTTGCATTATATACCATAGGTGTGATCCCACCATTCACCCTCCTTTGATCTGACGTCCCCTTCCCATCCTAACTCCCCCTCACTCCTTCATACTGGGCCATAGTTGTGATCTATTCTTCATATGAAAGTGTGAGTGACTGTAAATTGGTTTCATAAAAGTACTGAGTACATTGAATATTTTTTCTTCCATTTTTGAGATACTTTAAGTAGGATATGTTCCAGCTCCATCCATGTAAATGTAAAGTAGGTAAAGTCTCCATCTTTTTTTAAGGCTGCATAATATTCCATGCAACCTTAAAATACTATAATTTATTAATCCATTGATGGGTTGATGGGCACTTGGGCTTCTTCCATGACTTGGCTGTTATGAATTGAACTGCATTGAAACTCTGGTGCAAATATCTTTGTTATAAAATAATTTTTGGTCTTTTGGATATATACCTAGTAGAGCAATTGCAGGATTGAATGGCAGGTCTACTTTTAGATCCCTGGGTATTCGCTATACTTTATTCCAAAAGGGATGTATTAGCTTGCACTCCCACCAGCAGTGCAGAAGTGTTCCTTTTTCTACACATCCATGCCAACATCTGTAGTTTCGGGATTTTGTTATGTGAGCCACTCTTACTGGAGTTAGATGATATCTCAGAGTGGTTTTGATTTGCATTTTTCTGATGATTAAAGATGATGAGCATTTTTTCATGTGTCTATAGGCCATATGCCTATCTTCTTCAGAAAAGCTTCTGTCCAGGTCCCTTGCCTACAATGAAATGGGATTACTTGTTCTTTTCTTATTAATAAGTTTGAGTCCTCTGTGGATTCTGGTTATCAAACCTTTGTCAGAAGCATAACCTGCAAATATCCTTTCCTAATCTGAAGGCTGTCTGCTTGCTTGACTTACCATGTTTTTGGCTGTGCAGAAGCTTTTTAGTTTGATCAGATCCCAGTAATGTATTTTTGGTGTTGCTTCAGTTTGCCTGGGAGTCCTTCTCATAAAGTATTCTTCCAGGCCAATTTCTTCAAGTGTTTTCCCTGAACTCTCTTCTAGTATTTTTGGAGTTTCATGTCTTAATTTAAAATCTTTTATCCAGTGAGAATCAATTTTTATTAATGGTGAAAGGTGTGGGTCCAGTTTCAGTCTTCTACAGGTCGCCAGCCAGTTCTCCCAGCACCATTTGTTAAATAGGGACTCTTTCCCCCAATTCATATTTTGATGGACTTATCAAAGATCAAATGATAAGTGTCTGGGTTCATCTCTTGTTTCTCGATTTTGTTCCATACATCTACCTCTCTATTTTTGCGCCAGTACCATGCTGTTTTGATCACTATAGATTTATAGTATAGTTTGAAGTCTGGTAGCATGATTCCTCATGATTTGTTTTTATTTCTGAGTAATGTCTTGGCTATTATAAATTTTTTCTGGTTCCATATAAAATGAAATACTATTTTTCCATATATTTAAAGTATGATGGTGGTGCTTTGATAGGGATTGCATTACATTTGTAAATTGCTATGGGTAATGTGGACATTTTAATAATGTTGATTCTTACCAGCCATGAGCATGGTATGGGAAGAATCCATTTTCCATTTGTTAACATCTTCAGGTATTTCTTTTCTCAGGGTTTCATAATTCTCCTTATCTTTCATGTCCTTTGTTAGGTAAATTCCCAAATATTTCACCTTCTTTGGCACAACTGTAAAGGGTAGAGTCCTTGACTGTTTTTTTGGCTTGACTATTATTGGTATATATAAAAGCTACTGATTTGTGAGTATTGATGATGGCCTTATTTTTGAATATTTGTTTTATATTCTCATTTCTTGGAATTTCTGTTAGACATATGGTGGGGCCTTTTAAATGTTCCTGCTTCTCTTTCTTGTATTTTCTACATTACCTCTGGACTGTTCTTTGGGTGAATTTATCAATATTAATTTTCTGTTAAACTGTGGTTTTGAAATAGACACAGAGAAGACTATCAAGGTCATTTCCCAGACAAAACAAAAAATTGATTAAAGACCTCACTATCCATCACAAAATAAATCTTCAGACTTAAGTTATTCCAGTAGGAAGTAGATGTAAACAGTATTTATTTTAAATTATATATGTATGTTTTACAATTGTCTAAGGTTTCATAGTTTAAAATCTTGCTAGAATGTTTCTAACCCTTAGTGTTTGTTTTAATTTTACTTAGAATTTAGAGAACACTTTTCATGCCATATGAAGTTTTTCATACCAGGAGAGTTTTATTCATTTATTTATTTTTCTATTGCTGGTGTTTTTTCCAAAGTATTATAGGTGCACAAATATTTTTGGTCACGTGGATTTTTTCATAATGCTTGAATCATGGTTATAAATGTGTCTCTAACCCAGATATTGTTCATTGTACCTGTTGGGTAGGTTTTTGCCCATCTCCTCTTACCTCTCCTCCCAGTATTATTATTCCTGAAGATCTGTAATTATAGATTCAGTAATTATGGAATCCAAAAGATGAATACCTACGTTTCACCTCACCATGACATTTTGTTTGATTTGTTTCCCGCATGTAGGGAGAACTTAGCAAGTATATCACTGATTCTGTTATCTGCAGTATGAATGCAATTATTTTCTCCCTGTAACACAGATTCAAATTATTCCACTGAATTTTAAGCTTTTTTTCAATTTTTTTTTTTTTATAATTTCACCCAGTATATCTTATAACTTTTGTTCTCATTCCTCGGGGACCGCATTTTCATTCATTTTGGTGAGGCTAATTTTTTTTCTAAAATAATTTTCTAAGTTTGTAGAAAGTAATTTTAAGGAAGTTGACTCTTCTCAAATTTATAATGGTATATCTCTTTTGCAGTTTGCTAATCAGTGGTTAGAGAAAACTGATATATGACCTTTCTTGACTAAAGATGCATTTTAATGTGTTGCGTAAATCATACTCAGCCCCACTCAGATACCCATGTCAGTGCTACAGCTGGAAGGGAAGCAGTCTTACATAGCTCCTGGCCCAATTAGTGTTTCAGGATTTTTGTATTTATGTCAGTTCAGTAGTGATTGAAAAGTTTTATTCTACTTTCACTGGTGGGATTTTTTTTATTCATATTCGGAGAAGTATCACTTCTGTTAGAACACTTATGGGCAAGACAAGTGGAAAAACCCAGTTGGTGGAAAACATGGGGATTGCAGTTTTGTACTTGGGTGCCAACCCTTCCATTTTCTAACTATTTTTTTTTGAGTTACAATTGTTGAATATTTGTAGAAATATATATTGATGTGGGTCAAGAGGGTAGGGATATAGTGCTCTACTTACAGGTAATGCTTTATGAAGCAAAGTCTGTCTGCTTAATAATCTTCTTATAAATCTCTCACCTGTCCTCCATGGCCCAACATCTACTTCCATGCTGGTGGATTTTGTCTCTGAGTAGAATTTGTGCTTTTACAGATTTTTTTAAATTGGGAAATTGAGAAGAACTACCCCAGGGTTGGCCAGAACTAATCCTAAATTCCTTATGGCTGCTGTAAAAACTCCTGCTTATTCTTCTCTTTTTTTGGCCAGGGCTGCATTTGAACCTGCCATCTCTAGCATATGGGGCTGGAGCCCTACTCCTTTGAGCCACAGGTGCTTCCCCCTGCCCCCGCTTGTTCTTTATTTTTCTCACTCCCATAGAACTTTTCCATCATTGTTGAAATTAATCTCTCTAAAGTACAATTCCCATCGCTTCTCTTTTCAAAGTCTCCACTAATTAATTGTATGATATTTAGACACTGTATAAACTTCTTATCCATGTACTCAGTGTCTTGTGTAAAAGTGGAAGGGTAGGGTAAGGAAATGGTTTTCATAGTACTTTTATATGGGAACTTGTGTTGTGGCCCAGTTTGTTTACAACTCATTTGAAAGTGTTAGGTATTTCTATAGTACATTTGATCCATCTAGAACACCTTCTACTTTCTCTATCTTATCATTGTGGTCCATTGTTCAACACCGATTCATTTACCATTGGCAGTATTGATATATTATCTGAGCTTCTTACAGTGGGATGTTGGAACCACCCTGGGCATTTACATTTCTTTTATTCTGTTTATGTTGCCAATTAACCATCAGACAGAGGCTGAATGTTGGACTTTACAGCATATATATCTAGTTAGCAATGTCCTCTATCCTTCAGTGATTCCTAAATGCTATTCAGGACATTTGCTCTTTGGCTTCAGCTATAGACCACAGTTCTGGATTCTTCAGTCATGGTTGTAACCACATAGCTCAAAGGTCTCTGTTCTGTTACTAAGTGTCTTCTTCCCCCTTACATGTTTTGCCCATCCAGAAATATATTGAAATTAATTTATTCCTCTTTTCTGGGGTAGGGAAAATACATTATCTGAATACTTTTTTCAGCAAGCGTGAAACTTCCTAATTCTGTAGACCATGGAAAGACTCAGAAAGTGAGAAGCAGAAGTTCTGGATCTTTATGCAAATGGCCAATGCTTATCTGAATTTACAGCTAAAATATGGATAAAATTGCCTCATTTATGCAACTATGACCAAAAGAAAAATGAAGTGGGCAGTTTATTGAGTATAAAATTAAGGATTTTTTCAGTGAGAAAGAGAAAGCAAACAACACATAGTTCACTCTCAAAATTAAATAGCATTCTGTATTTGCTATCAAATATTTTAGATATAGTTCATGACTTTGGGAAAAATGAAAGGTTTGCTAGATTAGGGATGATAGCTCATCTAATTCAATCCCACAGAACTGGCCCACAAATAGTCCAAAGAGATAGTCATTATTTACTTGTAGCAATAATAGAAAGTTGTTTTGCCAAGCAAGGTGAGAGTGAATCAAGTTCAAAAAGATCACTCTGGCCTCAGTGTGACGGCTGGTCTGGAAAGGCAGCAGAGTAGATGCTAACAGACCAGTTGGCTGAAACAGACTAAATGCTTAGAGCTCAAATTAAATTAAGGACATTGAGAATGGAAGTTAACAGAATGGATTGGGAAAATAAAATGGATTAGGAAAAAAATGTATTAAAATCATGGTTTATTTCCCTGTCTCACATAGTTGTCATTTTTAAAGATAATTGTCTGTAAGGCTTTTAGTTTAAGTTGACATCACTGCCTGAATTTCCTAAAGAAGAGCAACAGAAAAAGTAGGCTGCTTTCCTGGTGTGTTCTTGCAGGAACTTTATGAGATGCCCTTCTCCCTGCTCGAGAGTGTCAGAGAATCACTCAAAGAAGGAGGCAAAAAGAAGAAAGGTTGGGAACCTCATAATAGGTTTAGGCAGAGGGATCAGTGCCATTTAGATGCTGGAGTTTAGGAATTATTCGAATCTGAATATGGTATATGTATTTTATTTTAAAATTTTATTGCATTTGATAATTTATATTTACCAATGGGGTACAAAGTAATGCTGTGACTACAATGAGGAAAATTACATCAAGCTAATTAACTGATTTAGCACTTTAAATATTTATTTTTGTGGTAAGAATGTTCAAAATTTAGTCTCTTAGCAATTTTGAAATATACAATACATTATTAACTACAGTTGCCATTCAATGCAATAGGTCTCAAAAAATTTGTTCTTTCTCTCTAACTGAAACTTTGTACTCTTTGACCAACAAACAAACATCTCCCCATTTCCCCTGCCCTGAGCTTCTGGTAACCACCACTTTACTCTCTACTTCTGTGAGTTTGAGTGTTTTGGATTCCACATGTGAATAAGATCGTGTGGTATTTGTCTTTCTGTGCCTGGCTTCTTTCACTTAGTTTAATGTCCTCCAGCTGCATCCATGTCATGACAAATGACACAATTGCCTTCGTATATGAGGTTGAAGAGTGTTCCATCGTGTTTATATGCCACATTTTCTTTATCCATTCGTGCACTGATTGATACTTAGCCTGTCTGATTCCCTATCTTGGCCATTATGCACAATGCTGCAGTGGACACAATAATGCAGGTGTCTCCTCAGTGTGCTGATCCTAATTACAAATCCTTCAGATTTATACCCAAAAGTGTTTGCAGTGATACTGATGGAAACAAACCTGAACTAAGGTTAATTTTCTATTGAAGAATAAAAAATATTTTTTATAAACTTAGTGTAGCCCAAGGGTATGATGTTTACAATGTCTGCAGGGAGGGAATAGTAATGTTCTAGGCTAGACATTCACATTCACTCACTGCTCACTCACTGACTTATCCAACTTTCAGACCTGCAAGCTTTATTCAGAGTAAGTGCCCTGTACAAGTGGACCCTTTTTAAATCTTTCATACTGTGCTTCCTTCCTTCCTTTCTTTCTTTCTTTTTACTAAATCATAGCTGTGTACATTAATGCAATTATGGGGTACAATGTGCTGGTTTTATGATAATTTGAAATACTTTCATCAAACTGGTTAACATAGCCTTCATCACATTTTCTTTTCATTGTACAGTTTTTAGGTTTAGATCTGTTTAGATTCACAGATACTGAACTGTTACAGCTGTGTACAGTATTCAGTAAAGTAACGTGTTGTACAGGTTTTTGGTCTAGGAGCAATAGGTTATACTTTGTAACCTAGGAATTCAGTAGGCTATGCCATCTAGGCAGAAGTATACTCTGTGATTGCCAAATGATAAAATCACCTAATGATACCTTGCTCAGAATGTATTCCTGTCATTGAGCAATAAATGACTATGTTTGTTTCTTCAATTTTTTCATCAACTTTTGTAGTTTTATTTTAATTTTTTTATAGCTATTGTAAGTGGGAAGTTTTTCTTGATTTTTTTTTTTTGGATAGCTTGTTAGAAATACTACTCATCTACCAATTTTTATGTATTGATTTTTGTATCCTGCAACATTATTTTATTTACTTATGATTTCTAGTGTTTTTTTTTTTTTTGGTGGTTTTTAGGGTTTTCTATATATAAGGTCATCATATCATCAGCAAACAGAGACAATGACAATTTCACTTCTTTTTTTTTGTTCTGATTTGGGTGCCTTTTACCTTTCCTGTTGTCTAATTGCTCCAGCAAGGATTTTCATTACTACATTGGATAGGAGTAGTGAAAGTGGGTATCCTTGTCTCATTTCTGACCTTAAAGGCAAGGCTTTCAACTTCACAACATTAAGTATAATGTTATCAGTGGTCACTACAGTCTATATCTTGTTTATAAGAAAATTTCTACTTCTAGATTTAGAACAAATTAACTTTGGGACAAAAGAATTTTCATAATTTTGTTATAAAGGAGTAGTTAGAGTCCTTAGTAAGATGTGAGGAAAACATCAGTGCAGACTTGTTACTAATTTCAGAGGAAACTAATTCTTCTGCAAATCTAAGATTAATTTAGGCAAGTACAGCAATCTGGAAGGTGATCTCTAAGTTCATTTTTTCATCACAAATTTTATTTTATTTTATTTTATTTTATTTTTTTTTGACTTTTTTTTTAAATTTTATTGAATGGTAACTATGTACATTAATGCACTTCTGGGGTACAGTGTGGGGTTTTCGCATGCAATCCGAAATACTTCCATCAAACTGATCAACACAGCCTTCATACTGATCAACACAGCCTGCTAT
>CAUYQV010105784.1:0-11291 GCA_963574575.1 Galagoides demidoff | reverse complement strand
AGAGTGTACACCCTTCTTACTTTACAGTGTGGTGTCAGGGTATACACTCTTCTTACTTTACAGTGTGGTGTCAGAGTGTACACCCTTCTTACTTTACAGTGTGGTGTCAGAACGTACACCCTTATTACTTTACAGTGTGGTGTCAGGGTGTACACCCTTCTTACTTTACGATGTGTTGTCAGGGTATACACCCTTCTTACTTTACAGTTTGGTATCAGAGTGTACACCCTTCTTACTTTACAGTGTGGTGTCAGAGTATACATCCTTCTTACTTTACATTATGATATCAGAGTGTACACCCTTCTTAACTTTATAGTGTGGTGTCAGAGTGTACACCCTTCTTACTTTACAGTGTGGTGTCAGAGTGTACACCCTTCTTACTTTACAGTGTGGTGTCACAGTGTACACTCTTCTTACTTTACAGTGTGGTATCAGAATGTACACTCTTCTTACTTTATAGTACTGGTGTATGAATCAAGTATGATGAATGTCAATTACATCATGCTGAATATGTTCTTTTTTTTTATTAAATCATCGCTGTGTACAGTAATGCAGTCATAGGGTACAATGTGCTGGTTTTATATATAATTTGAAATATTTTCATCAAACTGGTTAACATAGCCTTCATGGCATTTTCTTAATTATTGTGTTAAGACATTTATATTCTACATTTTGAATATGTCCTAATTAACATTATTTATAGCAGTGGCTCTCAACCCTATCAGTCTCAACAACCCACACTTTACAGGATTTTATACTGTCTTTGGGCTTGGGTACCTGTGAAAATCTCATGGATCGGGGAAGATTAGTCTGGTGCCTGAGTTTAGAGCATGGCTGCCCATCCTCAAAGACAACATTAGGTCAAGGAAGTTAATGTGTTACAACATACATTTTCTGAAAGGCATATAGACAACAGGAATATTTTCTGCAATGGGGGTTGTAATTAGTAACTTCGTACTTATCTTCAGATTATCACAACTGCCTGGACAATGCCTCAGCCGTTGTTTTGGTGCAGAGTTACTAGGACAAAATTTACTTCAGCTTTTCTTCCTGCCTCACATGGAGTATCATTCTAAGGGCCACGCTATCAAAGAGTTACTTTTATACTCCTGGCCCATAAAACACCAAAATAATCTCTAAGAAAAACCTATTAAAAGCTTTACTTCTGGGCAGCACCCATAGCTCAGTTGGGATGGCGCCAGCCACATACACCAAGGGTGGCAGGTTCAAATCCAAACCAGGCCTGCTAAACAACAACAACAACTGCAACAACAAAAACCAAATAGGCAGGCATTGTGGTGGGCACCTATAGTCCCAGAGCTGGGAGGCGGAGGCAAGAGAATTGCTTAAGACAGCAGTTCTCAACCTGTGGGTCATGACCCACACAAACTGTATTAAAGGGCCACGGCATTGAGAAGGTTGAGAACCACTGGCTTAAGCCCAAGAGTTTTGAGGTTGTTGTGAGCTGTGACGCTACAGCACTCTACCCAGGGTAACAGCTTGAGACTCTGTCTCAAAAAAAAAAAAAAAAAAAAGCTTTATTTCTGAAATCTCCTCTATAGATGAATCATTTGTATATCAATTATAAGCAGAGATGTCCTAAGATAAAACACTGCCAATCTGCCAACTTCCCTTCCTGTAGTCAATAACCCTACATTTACTCTCATTGTTCCACTGTCCAGAGCCACTCATTCCTAAGAGATAATACTAGCTATAAATCCTATAAAGGATTTACCATGGTAGAGAAAAGCCTCAGAAAAAGTATAGAAAAGTTTCAGGCTACATTTTAGTTTTTCTTTCCCCATGAAATCTCACCTTCCAGATGACTAACTATGCCTTAATTGGGACCTGCTTAGAAATAGATTTACTGCATTCCTGATTAGTTCTACAATCAAAAGTATACGTCAATTAAGAAGAAAAAGTATTGTCCACAAGTATTAGCTTCCTCTGTGACTTCACAGCTCTTGCATAAAAGGAAAGATAAAAGCTTTTTGTTAGTGATTACATGCCAACTTGAAATAAAACATATGCTGAATGTAAAAAGTTTGCCAAAACCTTAGTTGAAATATAGCTTCACATATGTTCTGAAGTATAAGTTTATGGCTTTTCAAATCTTCCTACGTATGAACTATTTTCTTGTTCATTTGATATACATTACTAAATATAATAATAGGAATCCATGGGTTCTTTACAGATTCCAGATAACTCCAGATAAAATTTGGTTGCAACTAATTTCTACTTCCTACTCTAGAAACTTTTCAGGATCTTTTCCCTAATTCACCTCGATTCATAAATGATATGGCAGCTGGACCTACATTGAGGAAAAATCTATCCAGAATCATAAAACCATCTCAGAAAATGGTAAGAGGAATTTACTTTCCTATTATTTTTCTCTGGGTCAAAGACTTCAGATTTATACCAACTAGCAAATAGGTCAACTGTCCTAAGACCACCCTAATCTGCCTTCATGATCAGACAAAGTCACGGCCAGCCATTCCCAGTGCCTGCCATGCCTCCATCTGTATACACTGATTCTAAATTCAGGCTTGCATTGCTTCAGGGACGGGTTCTGAGAAATGCAGTGTGAGGTGATTTTGTCACTGTGTGAACATCAGAGTATGCTCATACAAACCTAGATGGGATAGCCTGCTGCACTCCTAGGCTATATAATATAGCCTATTGTTCCTAGGCTACAAACCTGGACAGCATGTTACTGTACTGGATACTACAGGCAATGTGAACATGGCAGCAAATATTCGTGTATCTAAATATAGAAAAAAAAAGAAAAAAGAAATAAATAAATATAGATAAGGAGGCTCAGCACCTGTAGCACAGTGGTTACAGCACCAGCCACACGCACCAAGGCTGGCAGGTTTGAGCCCGGCCCAGGCCAGCTAAGTAACAATGACAACTACAACAACAACAAAAAAATACCTGGGCACTATGGCAAGTGCCTGTAGTCCCAGCCACTTGGGACCCTGAGACAAGAGAATTACTTAAGCCCAAGAGTTAGAGGTTGCTATGAGCTGTGATGCCATGACATTCTACTGAGGGCGGCATAGTGAGACTCTTGTCTCAATAAATAAATAAATATAGAAAAGGTACAGTAAAAACACTGAGCAGCTGAACCTGTGCCAGTGATCACCTATTCAGGTCTTATAATGTGAGAAAAATAAGCTTCTTTTTATTTGAGGTGTTCAGTTACTGGCAGTAGAATGATTTCCTACCCAATTGACCAACCCTCCCTGATAATTCCAAATAGGAGTCAAGCAGGCCTATAACAGAACAAATGCAATGTGATCAAACACCTACTATAGAGCCAGCTCCACTCTATGACCCACCATGACAAACTCTAAAAGGCACTATAAGAAAGCCACGTCTGGCATCTATACTAAAGAACACTGGGATTTTTTATTCTTCTTGACCCTACCACCAAACCTCAAAATCCATGCCATATGGACAATGGGATAAAAAACTAAAAGCAGGTTCAGCACCTGTAGCTCAGCAGCTAGGGCACCGGCCACATTCACCAGGGCTAGTTGGTTCAAACCTGGCCTTGGCCAGCTAAAACAACAATGACAAGTACAACAAAAAAATAGCCGGGCATTGTGGCGGGCACCTGTAGTCCCAGCTACTTAGGAGGCTGAGGCAACAGAATCACTTAAGCCCAAGAGTCTGAGGTTCTACAAGGTTAGGTTCTGCAAGTCATCCTTCTGCAAGGTTAGAAACTTTGACCTCAGAATAGTTTATGAAACTAACCAGGACTTAGTGCTTTACATTAGCAATAAGTAACAAGGGGGAAGAATTCTTTTTTGCCATATATATGTCCCCCTTAGGTCTTGAAAAGAGTGAGCAACAAGCTACCAGCTGCAGCAGGACCACACTATTTGGAGGTTAATGAAATCATCGACATTTGCCATGACTGAAGTCAACATTCCTTGCCTATTCAATGAAGAGTATTTCTCTTGAGATGAAGACATTCCACACAATGAAAAAGAAGAAATTAAATAATTTGGATGTTATCTAAGTGGTTCTACTATGTGGCTGTAAGATCATTCATTCAATACATTTTTTTTTTCATTTACTAGGGGAAAAAAAGAAACTTGTTTCCTATGTCAATTTTAAAAGAAATACTCTTGGCTCGGCACCTATAGCTCAGCGGCTAGGGCCAGCCACAAACGCCAGGTCTGGCAGATTTGAACCTAGCCCAGGCCTGCCAAACAACAATGACAACAGAAAAATAGCCGGGCATTATGGCGGGTGCCTGTAGTCCCAGCTAGTAGGGAGGCTGAGGCAAGAGAATCACATAAGCCCATGAGTTTGAGGTTGCTGCGAGCTGTGATGCCACAGCACTCTACCCAGGGTGACAGCTTGAGACTCTATCTCAAAAAAAAGAAAGAGATAGAGAGAAATATTCCTTTAAAATAGTATCCAGCGGTGGCGCCTGTGGCTCAAAGGAATAAGGCACCAGCCCTGTATGCCGGAGGTGGCGGGTTTAAACCCAGCTCCAGCCAAAAACTGCAAAAAACAAAAAATTGTATCTAGCATTCTGTTCTTTAAAAAAAGGTAAAATGTTAAACTATCTGTAAATATTTCATGCTACATATAATACACATTATAAAAGTAAAACATTATAATGAAATGGAATAAAATCTCCTACCTTTCAGCACTAAATGCTGATTCTGTGTCAATGTACATGACAGCTCCATCTAATCCTCCCATGTTGGTAGGCAGTGTAGCCAAAACGCTCATCATCATACAAAACTGAGTTTTTCCACAACCTGGTGGACCTGTAATCTAAAAAAAAAAAAAAAAAAAAATTCATATAAACATCCCAAAACAAAATCTTCTTAAGAGTTTGCCACATACGCATCCAACTAACCTGGGCTCCTGGGAAAGATTAAGCCCTAGAGCAGTGGTTCTCAACCTTCCTAATGCCGAGACCCTTTAATACAGTTAGTTCCTGTGGGTCACGACACACAGATTGAGAACCGCTGCCCTAGAGCCCTAAGATATCCATCACAAGTAATGAATTAACTGCTCCCCTGCATACAGATTGGTATTAGTTATGTTCTAGCCTCAGAGGAACTGATGAAATAGTCACTCAAATCATCCTGTGTATTTTGTAGTTCAGATGAGAAACTTTGGTTGACAAAGGCTGGAAGATTCCTTCACTTATAAGTTCACAACTTGGAGTTCTATACTTTTTCCTCATTGAGACATTTATAGTAGAACCTTACTTAAAGGTCTTTACTAAATGATTTGGCATTTGTTAAAAATTGGCCTTTCAAAACAATGTCATACTAGTCCCGTTAGGGGCTACTTTGATCTTTATTCTTAAGAGTAAAGGTTGGCTCGGCGCCTGTGGCTCAATTGGCTAAGGCGCCAGCCACGTACACCCAAGGTGGCGGGTTCGAATCCCCAGCCCCGGCCCGCCAAACAACAGTGATGGCTGCAACCAAAAAATGGCCAGGCGTTGTGGCGGGCGCCTGTGGTCCCAGCTACTTGGGAGGCGGAGACAGAAGACTCGCTTGAGCCCAGGAGTTGGAGGTTGCTATGAGCTGTGATGCCATTGCACTCTACCCAGGGGGATAGCTTGAGGCTCTGTCTCAAAAAAAAAAAAAAAAAAACCTAAGTTAGATAATTCCCTTTCCAGCCCGGGTGCAGTGGCTCATGTCTGTAATCCTAGCATGTGGATATATTGCTGGAGCTCAAGAGTTCAAGACCAGCCAGAGCAAGAGACCACGTCTCTACTAAAAATGGAATAACTATCTGTGTGTTGTGATGGGTACCTGTAGTCCCAGCTACTCAGAGGTTGAGGCAAGAGAATCGTTTGAGCCCAAAGAGTTTGAGGTTGCTGTGAACTATAATGCTGTGAAACTCAATCTCTGGGCAACTGAATGAGACTGTCTCAGAAAAAAAAAAAAAATTCTTTTCCCCTGCTCAAAAACCTTCCATGGCACTCATCTCTCTTTGAATAAAACTAAAATTCCACATTGTTACCTGTGAGGTTCTGCCAACTTTTGCAGCCTCATCTTCTGCCAAGGTCTCCTTTCTATAGGATGTGGACCCCCAGGATTGGATGACTAGATCTAGAGGGTTTAGATGGGTGCAGAGTGACTTTATGCCCTATCTTGCAGAAGTTTTGGGTGGTAGTGGCTACTCTCAAAAGATTGGGAACAGCTGGGCAGTATAGATTTCTGCATTGGAGGAGTAAGTTGTCTGGGCAATTAAGAGTCTGAGGGTCTGAAAGATGCCCCAGTAAGAGTCTGAGGGTCTGAAAGGTGCCCCAGAAGGGATCATCAGTGGGCCATTTGGAGGATCAGCCCAGATGGACATCTGAATATTGTGACTTAGAGGTGCTCACAAGGAGGATGGGAAAAGGGGTGCTGGGCAGGACCTGAGGATGTGAAGATGCCTTCCTCAAGCGACATGAGCAGAAGAAAATCCGGGTTAGCAGGGAAAGGATTGAGTCAAAAGCCAAAGGAGAAGAGGTGTCAGCTCAGATGTGTCTGATGGTCACAGCAGATGAGGGCTGCAAGCTGAGGCTGGAGACAGAATAGCCAGTGCAAACACACGGAGACAGAAGTGTTCTTCAGATGTTTGACAGATGATAGACGCCAATGCGGGTGAAGGAGAGTGGAAGGAAATGAGGTCAGAGGAAAAAGCCAGATCTTGTAGGCCCTCATCAGCCATTAGCACGAACTAAAGTAAGGCAAACTCCATAGACAGATGTTGAGAAGACACTGGGCGGGATCCCACTGACTGTTCAGCGGAGAAGGGTGTGGAGAGAAGGGGTGGGGCAGGGAGACCAGTGAGGAGCCCCTTGCAACAGAGTAGGATGGCCCAGACTAGGGTGCTGGCCATGAGATAGAAGTGTTTGGCTATCTTTAAGCTACAATCAAATAGGATATACTTCATTCAGTTTGGGCATCTGGAATTTGAGGTCTAAGGGAGCCCCAGTGGGGCATCTGGAGAAAAGGTCCAGGGACAGTGACAATAGTTGTGAGAGGAATTGAAGTCCAGGATCCTGGACCCAATGGCTTCTGGCCTGAGCAGCTGGAAGGATGGAACTTCCCTTTATGCTAGGAGAAGCCTGTTATGTGAGAGGAATCAAGAATTTATGTTTGAAGTGCCCCTTAGACATCTGACTGGTGCCTATCCTTGTGGAAATTAGACAGTAAATATACAGTCACATAAAATCCACATATTGTGGTAAATTCTAGAAGCACCCTGACCTTCTCTGAATGACAAGGAGGCTACTGCAGTAGTCCAGGCTGGAGATGATGGTGGCTTGTGGAGGGGGGCACTGAGCCTGGTAAATTTTCATGGGCTCACCAGACAGGTGGGACCAAGGAGAGTGTGACTGGAAGGTTGGAGTCTTGCCTGAGTAGGGGGGGTTGAGATGAGAAAGAGAAGAGATGGGGGTCAAGAGTAGGCCTATCGGCTCGGCGCCTGTGGCTCAATCGGCTAAGGCGCCAGCTACGTACACCTAAGGTGGCAGGTTTGAATCCCCAGCCAGCCACCAAACAACAATGATGGCTGCAACCAAAAAATGGCCGGGCATTGTGGCAGGCGCCTGTGGTCCCAGCTACTTGGGAGGCGGAGGCAGGATACTCGCTTGAGCCCAGGAGTTGGAGGTTGCTATGAGCTGTGATGCCATGGCACTCTACCCAGGGGGATAGCTTGAGGCTCCGTCTCAAAAAAAAAAAAAGAGTAGGCCTATCCATTTCTTGATGAGGCCACAGAAAGTTTGTGGAGGATTCTGATCCCAGAGCAGGGTTGAATCCAAGCCCTTCAAGCCCACATTCCTCACCCCCAAAACAGGTACAACCCCAGCTAGTCTCCCTAGAGGTGTGATCTAGGCTGCCTCTGTGTGTCCCTGGAGGTCATTTTGCCTTAGAGGATGCAATCAAGATCCATTCTTAGGGACATTGTCCTATCCACCCCGCAAAGTGAAATCCAATTGGTCTTTCCTGCTTAGCCCTCTTCCTCTGAACAGAGGTGCATTCCCTGGCTTTCCTCTGTTGGTCGTCAAGCCTCTCCCCTCCCAAACCCTCTCAACAGCCCTGGAGGCTCAAGTCAATGATATCCACTGTGTCCCTCTGATCTGGGGTCTAAAATGGATGGCCTACCTGAAGGCTATACCAAATGGTCCTTAATAGGCACCCCCAACCCAATGGACAGGACACAAACGAGTTCTAGGCATATAACCTGCCTGTCTCTTCCTCCTTTTCCTCCGAAACAAATTCCTTAAGCTCCTTCTCTTCTTGGTGCATACCGAGTTCTACCCAGGAAGGTTTTCTTGAGACCATGGCCTTTGTTCACCAGAACCTATATACAATCCTCCTGTACCCAGCTCCAGAATAAATAACTCTGCCCACGCACACTTGCCCTAGGTGTATACCTGGCATGAGTGCTACTAGGCAGTCTCTCCAAAGGCAACGACTCGGGAATCCGCGGGTAACCCATGTCCTCTCTCTCTTGGTCTAGGAGAAGCCGATCTCTACCCGTGATGCCCGCCCCGCCCTGCACCTCCTGCCACGCGGCACGAGCTGCCCTCCGCCGCCCGCGCTCGGGGCAGGCACTGTGTGGCACCTGCTTCTGCGCCGCCTTCGAGGCCGAGGTGCTACACACAGTGCTCGCCGGCCGCCTGCTGCCGCCCAACGCGGTGGTGGCTGTGGGCGCCTCAGGCGGCAAAGACTCCACCGTGCTCGCGCACGTGCTGCGCGAGCTCTCTCCGCGCCTGGGCATCTCCCTGCATCTCGTGGCTGTGGACGAGGGCATCGGCGGCTACAGGGATGCGGCGCTGGCGGCCGTGCAGCGCCAGGCAGCGCGCTGGGAGCTGCCGCTCACTACCGTGGCCTACGCAGACCTTTTTGGGGGCTGGACGATGGACGCCGTGGCCCGCAGCACTGCTGGCTCAGGCCGCAGCCGCTCCTGCTGCACCTTCTGTGGCGTGCTGCGGCGTAGAGCACTGGAGGAAGGGGCGCGCCGCGTGGGAGCCACACACATCGTGACCGGTGAGCGCAGGCGCAGCGTTGTGGGAAGGCGTGGGGCGCATGCGTTTGCAGAGGATGGGCGGCAAAGGGAACTAGGACACATGTTCTGAAAGTGGAATGGGAGGCCTTGGACCTGACTTAAGGGGAGGATCCTAGTAAGGACCTGAGGATAAGCGCAAGATCCCATTTGGGACTGGTGGTCACGGCGGACTTGAGACAAGGAGAAAACCCGTCCAGAAAGGGCGTCACAAAGGCTTGGGCCTTGGTCTTTAGAGATTGGCAAAGTGTTCAGGGGTAAAAGTCTCTGGGGATTAAATATTTGGTTCTTTACTTATTTTTACGTGTTTCTAATATTCTTGGTCTCTCATGATCCATCTTTCAGAATCTATCCCTATCTCTGAAAAGCATCTCTACCTCTTAACTCCTTTTCTTTGTTGGCCTTTCTTTTCTTTTTTTTTTTGAGGCAGGGTCTCACAATGTCACCCTCAGTAGAGTGCTGTGCCATCATAGCTCACAGCAACCTCAAACTCTTCGGCTTAAGCGATTCTCTTGCCTCAGCCTCTCAAGTAGCTGAGACTACAGGCATCCACCACAATGCCCGGCTATATATTTTTGTTGTTGTTGTTGTCATTGTTGTTTGGCTAGCCCAGGCCGGGTTAGCACCATTAGCTCCAATGTATGTGGCTGGCGCTCAAGCCATTGAGCTGTAGACACTGAGCTGTCTTCTCTTTTTTTGTGTTTTGTTTTGGATTTTGCTTTCAATTGACTTAGTTCGAATTTTTTTTTAATTTTCTTTCTTTATTTATTTATTGAGACAGAGTCTCACTTTGTGGCCCTTGGTAGAGTGCTATGGCATCATAGCTCACAGCAACCTCCAACTCTTGGGCCCAAGTGATTCTCTTGCCTCAGCCTCCCAAGTAGCTGGGACTACAGGTGCCCGCCACAACGCCCAGCTTTTTTTGTAGAGATGGGGTCTCACTCTGGCTGAGGCTGGGTCTCAAACCTCTGAGCTCAGGGCAATCCACCCACCTCGGCCTCCCAGAGTGTTAGGATTACAGGAGTGAGCTGCCACACTTGGCATTTCTGTGGCCATAGCAAACTTCTAAACCTCTCCATACTTCTTCTGTTTTCCCATCCCTAAAACAGGATTATTAACGGTACCTGGTCATAGACTTGTTATGAGTTAGTAGGAGTAAAGTGTGTACATATGTACACATACGTGTTGTCTATAATTATTATTATATAATGTGTATTACCTCTTTTATATGTACTATTACTATCATTGCCAGGTTAGGGTTGACAATACAGTTATGCACAGGTTCCTAGCTTTGTATGGTTTTGAAATATAAAATTATAAACGCTCATAAATGTTACTGAAGAAAATTAATGAACTATGTGTGCAAAAAGAGAAATGTATGACATGGTGGGAGGGAGTCAGGGACGTCTTTGACATCTATAGGCTCAAGGTGGAGAGATACATAGGGGTAAGGACTGGGATGGGTGGTTGATGGCTCATGCTAAAACCAGCTTATAATGCCTCAAGAAGTTCAATGTGGCTGGAACCAAGAGAGCAGGGGGAGGTGAGGCTGGAGAAGTGGATGAATTGGGCAGTGGGGGAACCAGTGAAAGTGACATGAAAAGAGTTTCTTTCACTTTGGGCTCCGTGCCTATACCTCAAGCAGGCGCCAGCCACATACACTAGAGCTGGCAGGTTCGAATCCAGCCTGGGCCTACCAAACAACAATGACAACTACAACCAAAAAACAGCCAAGCGTTATGGCAGGCACCTGTAGTCCCAGCTACTTCAGAGGCTAAGGCAAGAGAATTGCTTAAGCCCAGGAGTTGGAGGTTGCTGTGAGCTGTGATGCCACAGTACTCTACCTAGGGTGACAGCTTGAGGCACTGTCACAAAAAAAAAAAAAAAAAAAAAAGAAAGAAAAAAAAGAAAAGTTTAACTTTGAAAAGTTCATCTGGCAGAGCTGAAGAACTTGGGTTGGAGGGGCAAAGACATACCCAAGGAGACTAGGTAGGAGGGAGACCCTGCTGTTGTCCAGGTGAGAGGCAATGGTTGTAGGAAACAGAAGGAGAGAATCAACACATTTGAGGGGTATAAAGACAAAGGTACATCTGGGACCCTCTTCTCCCACCATGCTAGAGCATGGACCCTGGGGAGGGCACCCTGATACATCTTTTCCTTACAGTGTAACGTTAGATAACCCCTGGATCTCTCTGAGCTTTATTTAGCTTTCTCTGGTGGAGAATAGAAAGAAGAATCCTTTCTGGAAAAGC
>CAUYQV010105783.1:0-16345 GCA_963574575.1 Galagoides demidoff | reverse complement strand
TATAACTGAGAAAATGACATGAAGGCTGTGTTGATCAGTTTGATGGAAGTATTTCGGATTGCATGCGAAAACCCCACACTGTACCCCAGAAGTGCATTAATGTACATAGTTACCATTCAATAAAATTAAAAAAAAAAAGGTCAAAAAAGGCATTGCAATTTCTACTGTGGTCTCTTGAATCTCTGGCTCTGGGCAAAGCCAGCTGCCATGTTGTGGTGACACTCAACCAGCCCTGTGGAGAGGCTCAGCTGGAAAGGAACCGTGGCCCCCCTGATAGCAGGCAGAATCAACTTGCCCTTCCTGTGAATAGCCTACCTTTGGAGCAGATTCTCAAGCCCCATTAAAGCCTATCTGACTGCAGCCCCAGCCAACCCCTTGGCTACAACCTTAAGGGAGACATGCAAACCCCCCAGTCAAGCCACTCCTGAATTTCTGACCCACAGTGTGGTAAACAGAATAAAGCTCCCCCAAAGATGTCCACATTCCACTCTCTGGAACCTTTGAATGTGTCACCTTCTATGGCAAAATCAAATTTGCAGTTATGATTAAGGACCTTATGATAGGGATATTATCCTGGCTTATCTGGGTGGGGCCCCTGTTATCACAAGAGTCCTTCCCCCTGTCGTCACAAGACTCCTTTAAAGAAGGAAGCGGGAGGGAGGCAATAGTCAGAGAAGAAATGTGATGTCAGCACAGAGATCAGAATAATGTGGCCATGAGCCAAGGAATGTGGGCAGCCTCTAGAAAATAGGAAAAGCAAGAAATGAGTTCCACAGAGCCTCTCAGAGGAGTGTACTCTGTTAATACCTCCACTTTTAGCCCATAACATGCATTTTGAACTTCTAATCTCCAAAACTATAAGGTAATAAATCCTTTTTTTTAAGCCAGTAAATTTATGATAATTAGTTACAGTCTCAATAAGAAACAGGTACACATAGAAGCCATAAGAGATAAATAAATGAATATTGTTGTTTTAAGCCTCTAACTTTTGGGAAATTTGTTATGTGGCAACAGAAAACTAATACACCATTACTCATAGAAACTTTAAACAATAGGCCAAATCCTAAGATAATTGGCCTTGACCTCTCCATCAGATTTATCTAAATACATTTATCCACTGATTCCCCTGGATTCATCATCCTCAATCACCCTACCTCAACATTCCAGAATAAAAATCATCTGCCAACCCCAAACGTGACATCAGTCCTCAAGGGCAGGAGGGAGGCCAGAGGTTCAGCAACTGCACTGTGTCACCTTGTCACATACCAGCTAATTCATTCTAGCCCCTTCCAAAGAAGTGTTATGATTCCCAAGTTCCAACTCCAAAATTCTCCCAAGCCCTTCTTTGTTTGTCTCTGGACAAAAAAGGCAGCAATTGGTCACTCCATCTATTAGCCAGTTTAGGAAATGACTGCCAAGTCAGAATTCTGCCTTTTCATTGAATGTCTCTCCCATATACCTTTGAACCATATTGCTGTTCTGTCATTAATGAGCTAAGTAGATCTTTGACACATCCTCACTTTATATTTGTTTAAGAGCCATGTTTTTAACTGTCTTAAGTTAAGACTTTGACAAGAGAAGGGTTCCTCTAGCGAGAGGTGCAGACAGGAGAGCAGGACCTAAGAAGAGGCTGTTTATGTTTTTCAGCCCTTTATTTACCCTCTTCATCTTGAACTTATAGTTTTGTGTAAATGAATTTCTTTCTTCCAAAGAAACAACCTCCCCTCTACTCTCTCCTGGAAGTCTTTTTTTTTTTTTTAATACTTCTCACCCAAGAGTGCATTCTGGTCCCTTCCTAGCAACTTTCTCCTAAAAACAATCTGTCCAAAGTTATTGACAACCTCCCAACACAGCTGATGCTTTCTCACCTTTAACTTAGGTAGGTTCATTGTAGTAAAAATGTTACAGCTACCAGTATCTGATATTCATTGAAAGTCATTGACCTTTACTGAATGTTTTGAGCATTTGTAGTTCACTGGGTGACTCATTGTTCTCAGACATCCAATACTATTTGCTCCTTCTTGCTCACGTAATTATCCTTCTTAATAGCTCTCAAGTCCACTTTCTCCTCCTCTCCCATGCCAGGGCCTCTGCTGGGGCCTGCTCTCTCTCTAGAACATTCTCTGGAATGTTATTTCTACAACAAATTTGACTGAGGTACATCTCTGATGAAAAGCCATCTCATTGTCTCTTCAAAGCCTGTAGTTTCAAACCTGGCATGTACCCTTAACATGCTGTAAAGGAAAATAAAAAATCTCAGGACCCTCAAACTTACTATGCCAAAGGAAATTTAAGCCTAGAAACTGATTTGTGCAACACCCATGCCAGCCATCTGTTTCCCAAATGAATAGCTGTCACTTCACAACTTTGTGGCCAAGCATTGTATGTTAGCGAGACACTCCCTGCAAGAAAGACAAAAGGCCTCACACACCTGTGGATGACGACCCTCACGAATTATTCATAAGTAATTTTTTATTGGCCTTCCAAGACTTAATATCCTTTCATAAACAAGTACCTGTCAATTGTAGTTAAACAATTTAAGTCAAGCTCCTAAAACTACAGTCTGTTAGATTTTACACTAATAAGGTCCATTACAAGCTTATCTTTGGCTAGACCCAGTGGCTCACCCAGTAATCTCACCACTCAGGGAGACTAAGGCAAGAGGATCACTTGAGCTCAAGAGTTGGAGACCAGCCTGAGCGAGACTCCATCTCTATGAAAAAGAGAAAAAGCAGCCAGGCATTGTGGCAGGTGCCTGTAGTACCAGCCACTCCAGAGGCTGAGGCAAGAGGATTGCTTGAGCCCAAGAGTTAATGGTTGCTGTGAGCTATGACAACATGGCACTCAACTCAAGGTAACAGAGTAAGGTTCTGTCTCAAAAAAAAAAAAAATTCTCCACTTATCCTGAGATGACTACCTAACTCATTCTTCCTTTACTCCTCCCCCCACCAAAGATTTACCTTATCTTGTATAAAATCACTGCCTATGGACTAAAGTTTCACAAAAATGTAACCCTTTGCCTACATGATTCTCCCCTTTAGGAAATATATGAATACTAAGCCTCCCCAAAACGTCTTCAGACAGTACAAGACACAGACATTTCTGTGACTTTTGTTTTTCCCTGGTACATCCTCAAGTTCCATAAACTTCGACTGATTGAGACTCTTACCTCAGCCTCTCATTTTGGTTAACAATGCAAACATTTAAATTATATCCATGTGCCACTCTGCTAACATCTTGCTTACATTATCCATCAGATAAGGAAAGAGACATTCTTGGAAAAATACCATTTACATATTAGATACAAGTTCTAATACTTTTTCCCTATACCACAGTGAAGGTTGTGTGCACTTACTTGGAGAGCACCGACCCACAGCGGTAAGTTCAGGCTTCTTATGATCGGGCCCCTGCCTACCTCGTCTGTCTTTTCTCCTTTCATTTCTTCCCTTGCTCCCAGTGCTGTGGTTCAAACAGAAGGATTTGAACTTGAAGTTCCTCAAACCTACCTGCTTTCTTATTTGCTAGTCTCTTGGTTTAGAATGTTCTTGATCTTGGCTCTCTAAGCCCCAAGTTTCTCTGCCTTGCTCATTTTTAAAAGCCCTCCTTAAATGTTCTCTCTTCTGGAAGCTGCTGAAGGAAAAGTCTAGAAGTAAAAAAATAGCTGAGAAACTGGGTTTTGTGGGGGAAGATTTGCACAGAAAATCTATACTGAGGCAGCCAGGCTTTCTCTAAGACAATCCCTTGTCTCAATCCCAGAAAGTTTAAATGGGAGTCTAACAGCTTTAAGGGTATTGAAAAAACCTGCTGGTTGTGGTGACTCACACCTGTAATCTCAGTGCTTTGGGAGGCAGAGGCAGGAGGATCCCTTGAGGCCAGGAGTTTGAGACCAGCCTGGGTAACATCACAATGCCCCATTTCTGCAAGAAATTTTTAAAAATTAGCCTGGCATGGTCATGTGTACCTGTAGTCCAAGCTATTGGTAGGAGGATCACTTGAGCCTGGGAGTTCCACGTTGTAGTGAACTAAGATAATGATATTGGACTCCAGAGGTGATAGAGTGAGACTCTATTCCAAAAAAAAAAGAAGAAGAAAGAAAGATAGAGAGAAAATTATCCAGTTCTATTATTGAAAGTTTGGCATTTGTCCCTGAGGCCAAATCAGTGGGAGTGAAGAAGTAGGACAAGTGGTTTGCGGAAAAGGAAAGAGAATTCTATTAATTTATTAGCAAATGAGGATGGCAGTAGACTAGCATCTCAAAAGACCACCATTCTGCCTTTAAGCAGAAAACCAGGGCTCTTTAAAGGAGCATTTTCATTGGTTGGGATTGGGCCTCCATGACCGATGTCATATGGCATGGCTTTGTGCTATTATTTAACTATAATTGGTGGTTTTGGTTGACTAAGATCTTGTGAGAATTGTTTTGAGCTATGTCCTGTGGTCTAAGAAAAAAGAAAACAAGGAAGAAATGCAGGTTTTAATTCCCAGAAAGGGTGGGAGGAGCCGTCATGAAATAGTTCGTTACCCTTTATCAAAACTTTACCTCTGTTAAATTCCCTCTGAGGGCTGCTACCTGTGTTACCGCCTTACCAGGTTCCTTGCCCACTGCTCAAGAGGAAGCCAATTTACTGAGACAGCAGATGTCGCAGCAGTGAAAGAGTTTAATATTGCAGGCACCATGCAAGGAGAAGGGAAGAAGTTCTCAAATCCATCTCCCCAAAAATTTGGGAGAAAAGGACTTTAAAGATAGTTTGGCAAGCTAGACAATTACGTCTGCTAATTGGCTGACTTCAGGACAGAAGCACAGGGGTATAGAAATTATCCCTTTTGCTGAGTCGGTTTCTTGGGTGAGGGGTCATAATACCAGTTGAATAAATTCCGTGGTATGGGCCACTGATCTGGGTGGGTCAGCTGTTCCACCGGAATGCAGGGCCTGGAAGGTATGTCAGAAACTAGCCTTAGGTTTCACAAGGGTGATGTCATCAAGGGAGCAATGAAGAAGGAAGCTAAGAGTCTTTATGACCATTAACTATATGACTCCTGAGTAGGGGGTGATAGGTCAGTCAGAGGAACTCCAACAACAGAGCACGCATAGGCCACTCCATTTTGAACATAAGGCACTCCATCTTGGCCATTCAAGACCCCTGCTGAAAACACCCCTCACCTTCTGGGACCCAGCCAGAAGGAATAAGGAACTAGCTGACTCCAAGTCTCCAGGAGAGGCTAAACTGCAAAATGAACAGGACGATCTAAGTGGGAAGCCAGCTGGAACCATACCTGGCAATAGTCACCAGTACACCAAAGTAACACCTACCCCTCCTACCCTGCCTAACACCTTTAAAAGATAAGCACTCTTTTTTTAGAGACAGAGTCTCACTTTGTTGCCCTCGTGCTGTGGCGTCACAGCTCACAATAACCTCCAGCTCCTGGGCTTAGGCGAGTCTCCTGCCTCAGCCTCCTAAGTAGCTGGGACTACAGGCGCTGGCCACAATGCCTGGCTACTTTTGTTGCAGTTTGGCCGGGGCCGGGTTTGAACCCGCCACCCTTGGTAGGGGCTGGCACCCTAGTCACTAAGCCACAGCACTGCCCAAAAGATAAGCACTCTTGCTCTTCAGGGCTGATTCCTATCGAGTCTCAGCCCACCTTCACTGAGGCACCAAATAAACTTTAGCTATTACTCTCTATCCTGCTTTGTGATTGAGTCAACCGCTACCTTACAGTGACCAATTACAGAAATGCAAGCTAGGGAGTGCGTGTGTGTCCTACTTAGTGGCCCTTTATTAATTTTATAAAGGGTGATTTCACCCCCAAGGTTTCATCTACATAACAAGACCACGTTTGCTAGCCAGACCTCCTCTTCTCCCCCTCCCATAACTTGTCTTGTGATCACCCCTATTCTCTCTGTAATCTCAAGATAGTATAAAAGTGTAGGGGTAGCACCTGTGGCTCAGTGGGTAGGGTGCCGGCCCCATATACCACGGGTGGCAGGTTCAAACCCGGCCCCGGCCAAACTGCAACAAAAAAATAGCCGGGCATTCTGGCCGGCACCTGTAGTCCCAGCTACTCGGGAGGCTGAGGCAAGAGAATCGCCTAAGCCCAGGAGTTGGAGCTGCTGTGAGCTGTGACACCACAGCACTCTACCAAAGGCGATAAAGTGAGACTCTGCCTCTAAAAAAGAAAAAGTATAGAAGTGTCAACCATCTTCCCTTTCAGATCTTTTATTTTATATGACTCTCGTACATGTTAATAAATTTGCATGCCTTTGCTCCTATTAACCTTTTGTCAGTTCATTTTCAGTGAACCTTCACAGGGCAAAGCACTGAAACATCAGGAAGCTCTCCCTGAGAGGTAGGTACAGTGACCCCTGCTTTACAACCAAGGACACTCCGGCACAGAGAGGCTGAGAAACTTCCCAAGCTCACCTATGTAGTATGCAAAGTTCAGGAAGTATTGAACTTGAATTCCAGGCATTCTGTCACACCTGTTATGAGAGAACTCTAGTCACCTAAACCCAGATGGGTCTGCCTACTAGGAAAATGCTCAGACGGAGGAAGAGAAGCACAGGTGTGGACCCTGGTGCCTCCTGCCAGGGTGGCTGGGCGATCCAGGCCTGAGCCTGTGCTGCCTCCTGCTGGCCAGCGCCACCCTTCCTGCGGGTTTCCTTTCCAGCCCAGAGCCACTGCCAGCCAGAAGTCACCTCTGCAGCCTGACAACAAACAAAGGATGTTCCAAAGGGGCAGAGTGTCAGGACATCACACAGGGAATATGCAAAGATTTCCTTTGATCCCCATACCTAAAGGACAGTCTCCTTTATAGGGTCAGGCTGAGTGAAACCTTTGTATGAACCAAATGGGGAAAGTAAACTCTGCCACCAAAAGCCATTGTGTGTACCCAAAACTGTTAGAAATGTTCTTTTTTTTAAGAAAAAGAAAAATGTCGGGAAATATTTGGATTATTCTTATATTAGACTCTCCTTTAGGATAGAAAACTGAATGCTAACTTATGTTAACACACTGGTTCTCCCATAGGCTGCCTCAGGGAACTAGTCAAACATGCAAATACCGGGCTCCCTCCCAAGTCTTCTAAAGCAGAACCCCTGGTAGATATTCCAGGCAGTCCCCAGGGTTACAAAAGAGATAGGCTCTGTAGCTGTGTTCTTAAGTTGGATCTGTGTGTAAGTTGGAACAGGTACATTTATCTATTACCTCTGTTTGTAAGGCCCAACTGAAATCAGACACCCACACTAGATGAATCATAGCCACCTCAAATGTACATGTCACAATGGAACTCCCAGTCTTCCCTATCTCAGTAACAATCCCACCACCTACCCATTTGCTTCTCCCTTCTCTCCAACCTTCCACACCTGACCCAGCCTGTAAGTTCTTTTCCAAAACAATGACCTGGATCTGTCCACTTCTCACCACCTCCATGGCCACCACCATCACCCCTTACCTGGATTCCTTTGGTAGCTTCCTAACTCATCTCTTACCTCTATTCCTGGCTCCTCTCATCCATTCTCTTCACAAAAGCCAGAGCGATCTCTTTGAAATATAATCCAGAGCAAGTCACTCTCCTGCTCAAAACCATTCAGTGTTCCCCCATTGCTCTTAAATGAAAATGCAGTCTCCCTGCATGCAGACCCTATTCCATCTGCCTGTTCCTTATCTTCAGCCTCATCTCTTGCCCCATCACTTATTGTGGGCACCACCGTGTCCAGCTCCTGCATTACCCAGTCTTCTCTCTTTTCTGGAATGTTTTCTCAGGCATTCCCAATGCTGCCTTAAATGTCATCTTCTCAGATCTCCAAGAAGAAACCTGCCCTTCTCATTAAATTTTAGACATTGTCTTCTGTCCTTGTTTACTACTTGTTTTCCCCATGCACTAGAACAGAAGCACCATGCAAATAGAGTTCCCACTGTATATCTCCAGCACCTGCTAAGATGTGCTCATACATATTTGTTGAAATAACAGATGACAATTACGTGGCAAAATAAAAACCTGACAATTCTGTGTGCTTCCCCATTTTAAAAAACACTATCTGGCTTGGCGCCTGTGGCTCAAGCGGCTGAGGCGTCAGTCACATACACCTGAGCTGGCGGGTTCGAATCCAGCCCGCCCGCCAAACAACAGTGACAGCTGCAACCAAAAAAAAATAGCCGGGAGTTGTGGCAGGCACCTGTAGTCCCAGCTACTTGGGAGGCTGAGGCAGGAGACTCGCTTGAGCCCAGGAGGTAGAGGTTGCTGTGAGCTGTGATGCCACAGTACTCTACCCAGGGCGACAGCTTGAGGCTCTGTCTCAAATAATAATAATAATAAAATAAATAAAATTAAAAACACTATCTGAGTCCTAGGCTATACAACAGATGAACTGGCCTCAATCTCTCTGCAGCAAATTGTTGTAAGAATAACAGGAGAGGGAGGGAGATGAGTAGACGGATGGATGAATGTGTTGGTGGGCGGATGGGTGAATGGGTAGATGTGTGGCAGGATGTGCGGATGGATGAATAAGAGAGTGCATGGGGTTACCCTGTGGGAAAGCTAATCCAATGTGCTATGTAAGCTGAACCACGGCAGGTGGCCAGAGTCGGATTCCTTGGGTCGCCCACTTTGCCGGTCACCAAGGGGTTACTTCGGGGCAGATGGTCATTGTCAGTGCCCCCGGTTTAGAGCAGCGATAGCCCAGCCCTCATTCCAACACATTCGCACCCCTCCCGCCGGACTCCCAGCCGAGCACAGGGGCGCCCCTGCCGGCGCACTCAGGGGCGCGCTCCCCGGGCTAGGCGCGGAGCTAGCGCGCGTGCGCACAGGTGAGCTGCCCGCCCCGCCCCGTCCCCGGGCCACCTGCCTGGGAAACTTGTGGTTGGTTGTTGCCCTCGGGTGGTACACGGAATCGGGCCCTGGAAGGTATGTCGGGGACTCGCGAACCCCGGGCCCGGCCGAGAGAGCGGGACCCCGACCGGCACCCCCACCCAGACCGAGACCGCCACCCCGAGCGACAGCGGGACAGACGCCGGGACCCGCGCAGGGAGAGAAACAGAGACGGGAGAAGGGACGGGAACTCTCGAGAGGACCGAGACCGGGAGAGGGACCGAGGCCCCCGCGAGGACAGACGCAGGGACACAGGCCACCGCACAGGTGAACAACGAGCTTGGGAAGAGTCCCTCCAAAGCCGGACGCGGGACGCTCCCCGGGGCCGGACCTGGGACGCAGCCCCGCCCCCCTGGCCAGTGCCTGGGGCCACCCCGGAGCTGCCGCCCCTGCCGAAGGAGGGTCTAGGGCGCAGCCGCCCCGAAAGGTGAGGTGGGGCTGGGGGCCCGGGTGGAAGGCCAGCCTGCGCCACTGGTGCTGGGACGCCGGTTTGAAGAAAGAAATGCCATTTCCCCCTTGTGTGCTCTCAGAGGCGACCTGTCGGGAAAGGAAAACTTTGTGGTGGCCCCGGAACCCGATTAACAAAGCAAGGACTAACCATCCCTGTTTCCTGTTAGTGGCGGAGGCCGGGGTGGGGGTGGCAGGTAAAGAGGAAGAGAGATCTCTGGGACGGGAAAGGGAGGGCGTGGGAAGGAGGTTAGGTAGGTGGGGGACCCGAGGCTCTCCCTGACCCTCCCCCGCCTGGTCACAGGACTGCCCCTTGGGGCTTTAGAGCCCTGTTCGGTGTTCCAAAATCAGCCTTCCGTTGGTGGCCGGGTCCGGATAAAGTCAGCCCAATGAGAAGTTAACGTGTTGCCCCCATCCCCACCCCCACTCTGGGGTATGTACATTTCCCAGACAGACAAGGAAGAGAAACTACACTTTTAACCAAAGAACTAAGTCTACCTAAAATTCCCAGTGAAGGGCACAGATTGTTTCTCCTTTGTCTGATAGGTCTTTCTGCTTTTGAGACCTCACCCTCCTGGATGAACTTTGTCATCCTTGCCTGAGGGAGCACAAAGAATTCCCATAAGCCCTTGTGAGGCGAGAACATCAGGATACTCTGGAGGACTTTGTGAGCTGGGGGTGAAAGGGAAGATAAGAAGGGACTCGTCCCACAGGCCCCCAGGGAGCTGGTCTTTTTCTTCTCCACTGAATGCACAGATTTTGTGCTCAGTGCTGGGAACTGTGACTAGACAGGGTGTTGCTCCTGCCGGTTCCCACAAGGAAACAGACAGGTCCTGAGTCCAAACTGCTCCTGGCTTATGAAACCTGGCTTCTTTTTGAGGAGGAATCAGGCTCTACCCTGCTATAAGACTTGGTGGCTCAGGCCAATCTCTTTCCCTGTTGTGTCCACACAATGGCAAAGCTACTATCCTGAGTTTATATTACATTATCTAAAACCAACTAGCAGGACAAAGGGTGTGTCCCGATAATCACAGGCACTAGCTCTTGTTCCCCACCTCAAGCCACACTGCCTTACAGCTGCATCAGCTGGGAGTATCTCTAACAACGTTTTCAGTTTTCCTTATAAACCAGCGTCCCAGTTCCCACAACCCCAAAATAAGTGAAGGGAATACTTGTGCTTTTTGCTTCCTTGGGTTACTGGCCATTAGTTTTTTGAAATCAATAGGTAATTTATTTCTGTCTTTCCTTCATTTAACAAGCTTATATTTAATGGTCAGGATGCTGGGCCGTGGGCTCCAGAGATCAACCCTGAGGGTGTTCAGACTCTGCCACAGACACTGACAGGTAGATGGGCCATTTGAGCGCTGCTGTGTGGCACCATCACTGCAGGACAAACTCAGACTTGGAGAGAACAGAGCTGAGTTCTGACAGAGCTGGGAAATTTTTCTGGGGGAAGATAACCTCAAAGCTAAGTTCTGGAGAAGGAGCAAAGGGGGACACTGGGTTGGGGGAGGGGAACATGTTCCAAGCAGAGGATTAACTTCTGCAGTGACCATGAGGCGTGGGAGAGCATGTCATCTTTTGTGGGGGAAGGGGACAGTTCACCGTGGCTGTATCTAGAGAGATGAGAAAGGGCCTCCTATGCATGCTAAAAATCTTAAAGAATTTCAATCCTAAGAAATGTGATATTCTTAAAAGATCTCTGAAGATCAGTTGGTAGAATGCAGGTCCCCTGCTGTATCTTGAACAAAGCCTAGGATGTGCTGCATACAAGTTAGAAAAAAGGAACAGGAAAAATGCCAGGGTTGGCAGAGGAAGAAATGATATGACAATGTCAATAGTTGCCCGTAGCATCCACACACCTGGGGAATTACTGCTGACTCAGCGCTTCCCAGAGAGCCCATGGAAGGCGGAGAACAGCAGCCTCTGGGCATCAGAGTCATGGAGGTGCTGGCTAGACGCTGCCTACAGGCAGACAAGCCAGCATCAGAGGTGGTGTCCTGTGGGTAGCTAGCGGAGTTATGCCAAGTGTTTGGATGTCCTGTGGGTTCACTAAACCAGAGAATTCTCTGAGTGTGATACTCTGGCGAATTTTGTTTCTGTTCTGCATGTCCTTTAATGTTTGGGCCTTGCCTGAGGAGTCAAGAGTTCTGATACTAAACAAACTATCAAATTATAGGCCCCCTAACCACTGTGTATGCTTTCTGGTTATAGTGAATTCACTTCAGGGAGATATCTGTCCCCATACCCTGAGGATGTGGAATATTACCAGTCAGAGGCAGAAGGACTCCTGGAATGCCATAAATGCAGATACCTGTGCACTGGGAGAGGTGAGTCATATCAGAGGCAGTTTGACATTCTGAGCTGGTGAAGCAAAAATTCAAGAAGACTTTCCCTTTGGATTCCTCGCATTTCTGGTTTCATATCTGCATGAGGTTCTTATTTTCTAAAACAAGAAAGGCAGGAACGTCTGTCTTGTGCTTCCCCTCAGCATACCCCAGGGCCTGGAGGGGCAGGCAGCCATGTTTGCGGATCTCAGGCTCCAGGGAACGCACCAAGTGGGCTGAGTTAATCACCTGGCAAGGGCAGCCAGCTTACAGCTCGAGCCATGTGGACCAGAGCAAACAGTCTCCCCGGAGATCTGATGCCCAGTCAATGGCTTTTAAACTTTATTGACTGAGATCCACAGTAAGAAATGTATTTTTACATTAAGACCAACTTCACACACACAGAGACAGAAACAAAAATGAAACTACAGTTATCCTGCTACTTGCCAAGTGCTCTATCTTTTTAATGTTTCATGAAAAACAAAAAAAGCCTATGTTCATTTAGGACCTACAGTCTGAAAAACATTTAGATATTATCATGTGTCCACTTCAAATGTGGCTTCGCAGGGTTCCCTTCCTACCACCTGCCTTGGCCTTGCAGGCAATGAAGAAAATCTGGTTTGTCAGGGTACACCCCTTACAGGGCACGTGACTTAGTGAGACATTTTCCTAAGCTCTGTGTAACTAAGGGAGAAAACAACCCAGCCCAAGGGAAAGAAATGAAGGCGGCCATACCTGAAAATGTATCTCAAGTTGATTATGAAGATGTACATGATTATAGGATTACAGGAAATTGGCAATCCTGATGCAAGGATCATCACTCCAGGTTACATATGTTGGCACAATCTCATTGTCTTTAATTCTCTCAACAACTCCTGGGGTTCAGAGAAATACAGTAAGTTATCAAAGTCATATAACTCTTAAATAAAAGAACATGAATTGAAACTTAGAGCCTGCCTCTAAGGCAGCGGTTCTCAACTGTATTAAAGAGCCGCAGCATTAGGAAGGTTGAGAATCACTGCTCTAAGGCCTCAAATGGTTTACTCTAGACCCGTGTTTTTCTTTTTTTTTTTTTTAATCTCACAATACACTTGAACCCACAGTTAAAATTCCACGGCACACTTAAATTATGTTGATCAAGGAAAAAAAAAAAAAAGAGGCCAGGCATGGTGGCTCACGCCTGTAATCCTAACACTCTGGGAAGCCAAGACAGGTGGATTGCCTGAGCTCACAAGTTGGAAACCAGCCTAAGCCAGAGCAAGACCTCATCTCTAAAAATAGCCAGGAATTGTGGCAGGTGCTGGTAGTCCCAGCTACTCAGGAGGCCAACGCAAGAGAATCGCTTGAGCCCAGGAGTTTGAGGTTGCTGTGAGCTATTATGCAATGGCAGTCTACTGAGAGTGAAAGTGAGACTCTGACTCAAAAAAAAAATTATGTATTTACTGTGTTTTAAACATCTTTTGAAAATAATTTAATTAATGATCTTTAAAATTTTTCATGAAACACGGAAAATCCTCTCTTAGCCCAGCACACTGGTTGAAAACCATTTCTGTTCACCTTCCTTTCTTCCTTGATGACATAAATAACAGGAATAAGCCAGAGGCTAGTTAACAGATTCCCCATAAAGGTACTTTTTCTTCTGTGGTTGATTTACCTTGAGGAGAGGGTAGGGCTTACGGTTCTGAACAAAACAACTTGACTTAGCCTGATTGCTTCCAGCTATTAGGTTTTGAGCCTAGAGGTTTGGGTTTCTAAGTTAAAGTAGTAACAGAATGATTCTGCTATCAGAAGCTAACAAATGAGGACTTCTAAAGAATGCTGGATGTGCAGAGACTCATATAAATACACAGTGCTGGCCGGGCACTGAAGCTTCCTAGCCTCTGGAAGCCTGAGGCAGGAAGATCCCTTGAGCTCCAGAGTTTGAGACCACCCTGAGCAAGAGCAAAACCAGTCTCTACCCAACATAGAAAAATTAGCCAGGTGTCGTGGCCCAACCCTGTAGTCACAGCTACTCATGAGGCTGAGGCCGGAGGATCACTTGAGCCCAGGAGTTTGAGGTTACATTGAGCTATGATCACACCATAGCATGCTTAGCCTGGGCAACAAAGTAAGACTCTTTCTTAAAATAAATAACCACAGTGCAGTTTTGCGCTGAGAGAAACAGGGATTAAACACCAGGAACTTGTCTCAAGCAGGAAATAGATGCCTGGATAAAGGTCACTGGCAAGTTTTTTCACCTGTCTTAGAGTAGGTCCTTTGTTGACTTCTTTTTCTTACCAGTGAAATCATGTCTCCCTACAGCAAACTTGCTAACATGGGAGGCAGCTTTGGCGCTTTCTACCTCCCTAGAGAGAGCCTGAAGTCCGGGCTTTGCTTCACTCTTAGAAAGTTTACTGGGTCACTGAGGATACCAAATTCACTCGTATGGGAAAGAGGCACTGAGGGTAAAGATCAGATAAAAGGCAACTACAGATGCAAGTATTGAGTGACCGGGGAATCCTATGCATGTGTAGATTGTGCTTATTTAATTAATTATTTGGAAGAACAGGTGGGGAGTTGTGGGTACCCTGGTAGGAAGACACGTTCTCCACTCCCCTCTCTGGGCCCCTGTCTGCACTTGGAGCACCCGTCCCTTTTGTTATTTCCTCTCATCTTAGACCCTCAGGTTCACATCACGAAGGTTTTGCCTTCAGCCTCTAGCCGTGACTGCAGAGTGTCTTTACAAGTTTTATTTTCTCCAGAGATAGTTGTAATTTCTGTGGTCAGTAGTGCTCGCCTCTCACTTGAGATTTAGGTTTTGGAGTTTTCTGAGTTAACATTTCAGAGGGACAACGTACTGACCAGGCTGAGAGAGTAGAGAGCACAGTCCATCAGAGCCCAAGGGAAAGACTCTTGGCCCCCTGTGGCCAGTAGGTGATCACACTGAAAAGGTTCAGGGTGGAAAGTAGCGTGTAGTTGTTTTCCAATTTATATTCTGTGTACTCCCTTTTTTTATATTACTTAACACCCTAATCCAGTATTTATCTGGACTGAGCTTATTTTAAGATTCCAAACTGTGGCTGAGCATAGTTGACTTTAAGAGTGTTAACTCATTAACAGATCAGAATGATTCAGCCCGAGTGAGAGGAAGGAATGACCTAAAATGAACCCCTGCTTCTTAGGAGAATGAGAGGTACTGACTCAGAGAATCAGATCCCTTTGAGGAGTGAGGAGGCTCCTTTGAGTACACAGAAGTCCTGGAGAACCTCTGGGCCTTTGTTGTTAAGGATGATACTGGCTATCTTCCCAGTTGCTAGTGATTCTTTTCTGGTTCTACTAAACCTAAAAGATGAACAAGGTGTTAGTGAGGAGGGGTGTCTAGTCCTTCCAACACTCTATTGAGAAATTCTGGCTGGTGTGGCAGCACACCCCCCTAATCCCAGCACTTTGGGAGGTTGAGCCAGAGGATCAGTTGAATCCAGGAGTTGGAGGCTGCAGTGAGCTGTGACCATGCAAGTGCGTTCCAGGCAGAGTGAGACAAACAGTCTTTTAAAAAAGGAAAGAAAGACATTCTCCCACATAGCACAACATTGAGACAGCCTACATGTCCTTTACATTGGAATGATTTAAATTAATAAGTGGTAATCTATACATCCTTTAAAATGAATGAAGTAGACTTTTATTTACCAAGATAAAAAAATTATATTTACTCAGGAAAATATTCACACTATATTCTTAGTGAAAGAGTAGGTTACACAATAGTAGGTAGACCAGAACCTTGCAAATGAACAACAAAAATTACAAATACAGTAGAACCTCCATAGTTGACCGCCTTCCTATACTGACAATTTCCCTTAAGTTGACCTCACTTTCATAGACTGGACATGCACCAGTACATATCAGTCCAGTATGCCTAGTTCCTTATGTTGAACAGTTTGTTACAGTCCCTTGGGTGATCAACTTACAGAAGTTCTACTGCATATAATAGAAAAGTCCAGAAAAAAACATAGTGTTCATAGTGGTTTTTTTATTTGTTTGGATTATAGACAATTTTTACATTATATTTTTATCTACATTTTCTTCATTAACAATAAGTAAGTGTAACTTTTGTAATTAAAAATAATAACACTGTTTGAATTTGGGGAGAAAGTTATCGAATATAAAAATAAATACTTGAGAGAGCATCATTTCAATTAGAGAAGGGGTAGAAGATGTAGTACAACTTCACAAAGAGACCAACTGGACCCAGGCATAAAATCTGGTTACCTAAAACCAGGGAGATGTTGATGGATGGATCCTGTAAAATCAACGAACCCAGAACTGTTCCTGAATGTACAATTTCCTGCTCAGAAACACCCAGTTGTATATTATGCTGAGCAAAAGAAGTCAGGCCCACAAGGGCACATAAACACAACTGTGTGGTTCCATTTACATGACATCCTAGAAAAGGCAAAACTGGCTTGGCGCCTGTGGCTCAAATGGCTAAGGCACCAGCCACGTACACCTAAGGTGGGGGGTTCGAATCCAGCTGGGCCCACCAAACAACAGTGATGGCTGCAACCAAAAAATAGCCGGGCATTGTGGCAGGCGCCTGTGGTCCCAGCTACTTGGGAGGCTGAGGCAGGAGACTCACTTGAGCCCAGGAGTTGGAGGTTGTTGTGAGCTGTGATGCCATGGCACTCTACCCAGGGGGACAGCTTAAGGTGCTGTCTGAAAAAAAAAAAAGA
>CAUYQV010105782.1:0-24846 GCA_963574575.1 Galagoides demidoff | reverse complement strand
CTCCAACTCCTGGGCTCAAGCGAGTCTCCTGCCTCCGCCTCCCAAGTAGCTGGGACCACAGGCGCCCGCCACAATGCCCGGCCATTTTTTGGTTGCAGCCATCATTGTTGTTTGGCGGGCCCGGGCTGGGGATTCGAACCGCTACCTTAGGTGTACGTGGCTGGCGCCTTAGCCGAGCCCACTCTGAGCTTCTTTAAGGGATCTTGTAGTCCCTTAATCCACTCTCCTGGTCAACCTAGAAACCCCTGTCTAGCCCATCTTGCTTACAAACCTTATGTAATGGGGATCTCACTGCTAAAGGCAGACCATTCCATTGTAGGACAGCTTCTTCTAGTGAGACCAAACTGGCCTCCTATGCTGTCCAACTATTGGAACTAGCTCAATTCTGTGGAGCACAGAGCACGTGGTTCTATTTGCTGCATGTAGATGGCAGCAGAGAGGTCTGTGTCCCCTGATATCAACGCCAGTCTTCTCTCCAGCTTTAATGGTCCCAGGTCCTGTAAACAACCTTTCTAACCCTTCATCCACTGGGTATACTCTAGTTGGGAATGGCCCCTTCTTCTTCTTCTTCTTTTTTTTTTTTAAGAAATAGAGTCTCACTTTGTTGCCCTGGGTAGAGTGCCTTGGCATCACAGCTCACAGCAACCTCCAGCTCTTGGGCTTAGGTGATTCTCTTGCCTCAGCCTCCTGAGTAGCTGGGACTACAGGCACCCACCACAAGGTCTGGCTATTTTTTTGTTGCAGTTTGGCTGGGGCCAGGTTTGAACCCGCCACCCTTGGTATATGGGGCCGGTGCCCTACTCACTGAGCCACAGGTGCCACCTTGGAATGGTCCCTTCTGTTGTGACTATTTTTCTCAATACACAAGAAATATGTTTGTGGGGAGGAGGGAGGGAAGAGGGGGAGGCTGGAGGAGGAAGAAGGGTAGAGGGAGGAGGATTGGTGTGCTCCCACCTAAAGGGCACAATATAAGGGTATGTGACATACCTCCTGGGTGTGTGACACAACTATAACAGGGACTTTACCTAAGAAATGCAAATATTGGCTCGGTGCCTGTGGCTCAATTGGCTAAGGCGCCAGCCATGTACACCTAAGGTGGCGGGTTCGAATCCCCAGCCCGGGCCCGCCAAACAACAGTGATGGCTGCAACCAAAAAAAAAAAAATGGCCAGGCGTTGTGGCAGGTGCCTGTGGTCCCAGCTACTTAGGAGGCAGAGGCAGGAGACTCGCTTGAGCCCAGGAGTTGGAGGTTGCTGTGAGCTGTGATGCCATGGCACTCTACCCAGGGGGATAGCTTGAGGCTCTGTCTCAAAAAAAAAAAAAAAGAAAGAAATGCAAATATTGTATCCTAATCATTTGTACCCTCATATTAATTTGAAATTAAAAAAAAGAAAAAAGGAATATGTTTGTTATAGGGTAAGTAGAAAATATATATAAAGAAAAAATATTTCCAGTCCCAGCACCCAAACATAACCCCCTTTTGGCTCCTTGGAGCCTCTTTTCCCAAACTGACACCAGTGTGTGAATTAATGAAGTGAGAGACAAAAACAAAGTTATTTCAAATTTGTCATTTTATTTTATTTTATTTTATTTTGACACAGAGCCTCAAGCTGTTGCCCTGGGTAGGGTGCCGTGACATCACAGCTCACAGCAACCTCCAACTCTTGGGCTCAAGTGAGTCTCCTGCCTCTGCCTCCCAAGTAGCTGGGACCACAGGTGCCCGCCACAATGCCTGGCTATTTTTTTTTGGTAGCAGCCATCATTGTTGTTTGGAGGGCCTGGGCTGGATTCGAACCCACCACCTTAGGTGTATATGGCTGGAGTCTTAGCCACTTGAGCCACAGGCGCTGAGCCAAGCTTGTCATTTTCAAAGTCATTTAGTTGTAAGACAGGTTTGCTCTGAAAAACTGAGGTCTGGGACTAAGAGAATGAAATAATTCTGATGTTAAAGAAGAATTTTGTTTCCAAGGGGCCATGCCAGAGGCATGGGGAGCATTTTCTGGAGTGTTGTCCTCCCCATGTGCTCCCCCAAACCACTCCCTCTCATCCTTCACCACCTTCCACCTCCTAGAGCTGGGGAGCAAGGCAGACCTAGGATCCCACGGGCTGGGGCCCCTTCAAAATGGAGAGTGAAGCTTCAGTCCTGACCTCCCTGGGAAAAAGCCCCAGACATGGTCCAGTTGTACCATGGACACTTCCTTCACCCAAAATGTCAGTCAAGTTGTGTGTTCAATTTGTGGCACTTGAGATGTGAAGGAATCAGGTTGAGTGTCAAGATTCTTAAGGGCCAATACAGGGGAATTGGGCTAGTACATGCATGAAGTGCAAGGCCCAGGGGAAATGGAGAATTTCATGGAATTAGGAAAACAGTCATGGTAAGGAGAAATTAAAGCTCCCCAAGAAGTCCAGGGCGTGGAATAGGAGCTGTGACCCTGTCATAGGATAGGGTCTCTAGTCAATAAAAGGTAACCCCAGAGACCTACTTTTCGTTCTCAACGAGGTATACAGAGAATGTCTGTCCATTTAAGCAAATATTTGTGATGCAACATTTTAATGGCTGCATAAAGACACCACAGTTTCTTTAACCAATGCCGTATTTTCAGACATTTAAGTGGTTCACAACTTTTGCTGTTACAATCAATGTTTTAATTTATAAATTTCAAAATATTGGCCTGGGCCTGGTGGTTCCTGCTGTAATCCTAGCACTCTGGGAGGCTAAAGCAGGAGGATCCCTTGAGCTCTGGAGTTCCAGACCAGCCTGAGCAAGAGTGAGACCCTGTCTCTACTAAAAATAGAAAATTTAGTTAGGTATTGTGTCAGGTGCCTATAGTCCCAGCTACTTGGGAGGCTGAGGCAGGACCATCACTTGAGCCAAAGAGTTTGAGGTTGCTGTGAGCTAGGCTGATATCATGGCAGTCTAACTCAGGTAACAGAGTGAGACCCTGTCTAAAACAAAACAAAACAAAACAAAAAAATTCAAAATATTAAAGGGATATGAATGTTCAGTGAAAACCCTTGGAGTTACATCTTTGTCCACATTCATCTATATTTCCATGGGATAAATTCCTAGCAATGGAACTGCTGGGTTGAAGAGCAGGAACATCTTTAAAAGCTTTTGGTACAAGTTGACTAATTGCTTCCCAAAAGGTGGTACCGCTTTTTGCTCGGAACAGCTAACACTGTGGGCGAATGCCTATTTCCTCACACCTTAACCATCAGTTGTTTTTTTCCCCCCACATTTTATTGCTAAAATTCCAAACATACCAAAAGTTGAACAAACAGCCACCACCCGGATCAGGCAATTTGCATTCGTCCTATATTTTGGTCTCCCTTATCTCTGCCCCCCTCCTCCAGCCACCAAGTCATCTCTTCGGTTGCTCAGCAAAGCAAGTTCCAGACATCAATACTTCACCCCCACAACACTTCAACATGTATATCATTAACTAGATTCAACACTTGCATATGGTTTTATGTTTTTTTTTTCTATTTTTTTATTTTTTTGAGTGGTTTATTTAAACTGGCTGTCAGAGGTCCCACCATGGAGGAGGAGCTGAGTAGCTGGGAGCTGTGGGGATAAGTATAACAGGGATGTCCAGTTGTCAGAGGTGACCAGAGGTCAGCAGTGCAGTCAGAGGAGCATTAGGGTCAGGCTGCAGGTGAGTCCTGGCCCCACGGAGCCCAGCCCCACTTATGGCCTCCCCAAAGAAACTCACCACCTCCTCTTTGGGGTTGCCCTTGTTCAGGTCAAACCACATCTGGATGCAGCCGCTCCCTCTGTTGTCATTGCTAACTTTGTAGGAGTGACTCCACGTTTCACTGCACAGAGTTGCAGGTGTGGGGAAGAAGCGGAAGGGGTGGCTCGGCGCCTGTGGCTCAAGTGGCTAAGGCGCCAGCCACATACACCTAAGGTGGTAGGTTCGAATCCAGCCTGGGCCCACCAAACAACAATGATGGCTGCAACCAAAAAATAGCCAGGCGTTGTAGTGGGCGCCTGTGGTCCCAGCTACTTGGGAGGCAGAGGCAGAAGACTCGCTTGAGCCCAGGAGTTGGAGGTTGCTATGAGCTGTGATGCCACAGCACTCTATGCAGGGGGACAGCTTGAGGCTCTGTCTCAAAAAAAAAAAAAAAAGTGGAAGAGGTGACTGGCTACTCAGAAGTGGAAGGGGTGACTGGGCACTGGTTAAATGCTGAGGTCCAGTTTCAGCCCTTGTGCCAGTTGCTCTTGCAGGTGTATGAGGAGTGACAATCCTCCCACCAGTACTCACAGTCCTCTTTGCGCCGGGGCACATTCAGGACCCACTCTTTTCCCCAGCTCCAGTCCACCTGCTGTGTCCAGGGCCCCAAGTCATGGGAGCACTTGTAGAGGCAGGTGTCGTGGATGAAATGTCTTTTGCAAGCAGGCTCCATCACTCCACAGGGGTCCCATTTGAAGTCATACAGGTAGGAATTATCCTTATGGGCTTCTGGCTGGTCTCGGCGGAGCAGCAGGTGTTCTTGTGTACTGATCATGCAAGCTGTCCTGGCAGCCTGACTTCCTGTGATGCTTGGCAAACACAGATGTTGAGAAGCTCAGTCCTGGCCTGAACAGTGGTCCTATAGTAGGGTCCCCCTGATGGAGCCACCCACACTAGAAGGAGCAGCAGCTGTATTGTCATCTGCTGGGCCATGGCTGTTCCTGAAGGGAGAGCTATAGTTAGTGGTGGTTCTTTGTTTTTTGGAGGTAAAATTTATGCACAATGAAATGTACAAATCTTAAGTATACATTCGTTGGGTTTTGATAAATGCATATGCTTGTATGTCTCTACCTCTATTGCGATGAAGGACATTTCCATCACTTCAGAACATTTCCTAGTTGCCCTCTTGCCCCTACTGTTCTAATTTCTTTCTACCATACTGTACTTTTGCCTGTTTTAGAATGGCATAAAGATGGTATCATATAGTATTTACTCTTTTGTATCTGGCTGATTTCATTCAGCATAATTTTTTTTTTTTTTTGAGGCAGAGCCTCAAGCTGTCCCCCGGGTAGAGTACTGTGGCATCACAGCTCACAGCAACCTCCAATTCCTGGGCTCAAGGGAGTCTCCTGCCTCAGCCTCCCAAGTAGCTGGGACCACAGGTGCCTGCCACAACACCCGGCTATTTTTTGGTTGCAGCCGTCATTGTTGTTTTGGTGGGCCCGGGCTGGATTCGAACCCGCCACCTTAGGTGTATGTGGCTGGCGCCTTAGCCACTTAAGCCACAGGTGCCGAGCCCAGCATAATGTTTTGGAGAGTCATCCTGTTATTGCATATATCAGCAGTTTGTTCCTTTTTATTGCTGAGGATTCCACCATATAGATGCGTAATTGCCTCTTGATGAACACCTGGGCTGTTTGTTTCTAGTTTGGGGCTATTATAATGCTGCTATGAACATTTTTGTACAAGTCTGTGTGAACATATGTTTTCATTTTTCTTGGGTGCTTATGAGTGGAATTGTTGGGTCATAGGGTAGGCATATGTTTAGTTATATAAGAAAGTACTTGACCTCTTTACAGAGCAGTTGTGCCATTTTACACTCCCATGAACAAAGGATAATCCCTACCACTCAGTTTTCATCTCTGAACACCTCCTTGGTTTCAGATGCTACACCTTGCTGAATACCACTGAAGGTCACAACAACAGGGTTGGCTGCAGTTCCCCTGGCAATCAACTGGACACCTCAGGCTGTTTCTCATGGACAGATGAATGGATGGATGCCCAGTCAGTTCTTCCTGACCCTGAACTTGTATAATTGCTTTGTTGGAACCTGAATGTCAGCTTTTCCATTTGTCCTCATTAAATTCCATCTTATTGGTTTTGAGTTAACCCTCCAGCTGATCCTAATAATGATGAGAGTAGCAAACTCACATACATGTACCATGTGCCAGACCCTTGGCTAACTCATTTAGACTGCAGAGGAATTGTATGAAGGAGCTCCTATTATGCCCATTTTAGAGATGAGGAAATTGAGGCACAGAGAGGTTAAGTAACTTGCCCAAGTTGACCCAGTCATAAATGGTAGGATTAGAAACCAGGTAATTTGGATCCAAACATTGTGGTTTTAACCATTCACTCCGTTACCTCTTTTCCATTTCTGATGCCATCATCCATCTTCCAGTCTTTGAAAACACATTGAGTATGCCCATAGGTCCCCATGGCATGCCTCTAAAGATTTCCTTTTGCACTGGTCTTATTCCATGTGTTCAGAATCTTTGACAGCAATTATTTGACTAGCTGCAAGGTCATGGATACTGGGATCCAGCTATGGCTCTTCATCATCTCAGGGGAATACTCATCAAGTACTTCCCTGAAGTTTCCACACAGACAGCAGTTCCTGTCAGAATAGCCTGCCAAGGTTTACCCAGCTGGGAGTCTGAAAAGCCAAGGGAACAAAAGGTAGGCTGAGATAACACTTGTTTGAGCCCCTGTCGGCTCCCAGTGGCCCCTCATGGCCCCACTCTCAGCCTGGTGCTAGTATGTAGTAGGTGCTCAATAAATGCTTTTTGGGAAGACCATTTGTTTTTTTTATTATAAAATATACGTGACATAAAATTTACTATTTTAACCATTCTTAAGTGAACAATTCAGTGGTATTAGGTACACTCAGAATGTTATGTAATTAATATAATTATCACTAGTATCTATCTCATGCTTCCATAACATTTGCATCATTGCAAACAAAAAAACTATACCCATTAGACAATAACTCTCTATTCTGTCCCTTCCCAACCCCAGTAACATTAATGTACATTCTACTTTTGTTGTTGTTGTTGTTATTGTTGAGACAAGAGTCTCACTTTGTTGGTCCAGGCTAGAGTGCTGTGGCATCAGTGTAGCTCACAGCAAAACTCCTGGGTTCAAACGAGCCTCCTGCCTAAGCCTCCTGAGTAGCTAGGAAACAAATGCTACCACAACACCTAGCTAATTTTTCTACTTTTAGTAGAGTCAGGGTCTCATTCTTGCTTGGGCTAGTCTTGGACTCCTGAGCTCAAGGAATCCTCCCATTTTAGCCTCCTAGAGTGCTAGGATTATAGGCATGAGCCACTGTGCCCAGCCTCTGTTCTACTTTCTGTGTCTGTGAATGTGTCTAATGTAGTTATTTTATATAGATAGAATCATACAGTATTTGGTCTTTCGTGTCTGACTTATTTCTCTTAGCATAGTATTTACATGGTTTTGCCACATTGTAGCAAGCATCAGAATTCCCTTCCTTCTTAAGGCTGAATAACATTCTGTTGTGTGGATATATTGTTCATATATTCATCTATAGATGGACACTTGAGTTGTTTTGACCTCTTGGCTATTGTGAGTAGTGCTGCTGTGAAGTTTGTTAATTGTTATTTCATAATTCTGCTGTTAATGGGCTCTCCCTAGCCTTTCCCACTAAAACAGCTCTTGTCAAATTTCCCAGTGACCTCAATGTTGCTAAATCCAATGGCCAATCTTTAGTCCTCATCTCACTTGACTCATTGGCAGCATCTGATTTAGTTTATCTCTTTCTTCCTTGATAATGTTTCTTCATTTGGCTTAAAGTTATCTCCTGCTTTCCTTCTCTTGATACTCCTTCTTGTTTTTTAGTTTGATTTTTGAGACAGGGTCTTTCTCTGTCACCTAGGGTAGAATGCAGTGGCATGATCATAACTCATGGCAGTAGCCAATGCTTGGGCTCAAGTGACCTCTTGCTTCAGTATCCCAAAGAGCTGGGACTATAGGCACGTGACCCCATACTTGGCCAGTTTTTCTATTTTTTGTAGAGATGGGGCTTCACTATGTTGCTCAGGCTTCTGGATGCTGCCTTCAGTAGAGTGCTATGGCATCATAGCTCACAGCAACCTCAAACTCTCTGGTTCAAGAGAGCCTTTTGTCTCAGTCACCAGAGTAGCTGGGACTACAGGAGCAGGCCACAACGCTATTTTTAGAAACTGGGTCTCTCTTGCTCAGGCTTGTTTGGAATTCATCAGCTCAAGCAATCCACCTGCTTTGGCCTCCCAGAGACGCCTGTAATATTTTGAAATAATAAGAAAAATATCAGTCAAATAGTTCAGTTATCTGCCCAAAACCTTTGGTGGCTTCTCCTGTCGTTAAGAGTCAAAGCCAAAGTCCTTATAATTGTCAGGGGAGGAAGACATGGACAATAACAAGGGCAAGACAGACTGATGGAGCCGGCGATATCTGAGCAGCTAGCTAAGCTGAGATAAATGCTGTCCAAGCTTGGGATGGGAAGTAGGAAGGGAGAGACCTCCCCACTAGAGCTCATTCCTCAGCTCCTCTCCAGCCTCCAGTTAAAGCACATGCAAGGAAGTGGAGTCTGGGCTCTGCCAAGTACTTACTAGGGGCGTGTCCTGGCTAAGTCATTTAACTTTCTGAGCTACAGTGGTTCATAGGTGAAAAGGGATGAATAGTGTTCATATCACAGGGTTGATGGGAGGTTGAAATTAGATAATGTGTGCCAAAAACTTAGTGTGAACCTGGTTCTCTGGACCCGGTTAATGAAAGTCTAACTCTGAGCCAGGGAATCTGCCTGGTGGTGTTGATGCAGTTCGTGTAGACGCCAGTAGGTGGCACCCCGACCCCAAAAGAGTCCGGTTCTGGACTTCTTGGGTGCCCGGACGGGACGGGACGGGCGGCCTCTTGGATCTCTTCCAGTTATACCCCTACCTTCCCAGCTGCGGCGGGCGCAAATACCTGCGCTCGCCTCAATGCCCAGTGGCCTCTGGCTCTAGGAAGAGGTGGCCTGGGTTACGAAGGGATAGTCAAAGAAGCCTCAGTTTTCCATCCGTGTTATGTAGGCTTTTGGACGCAGGCTGGGCCATGTTGAGGAAATCCTCGGGTTGGATCAGATAAAAGACTTCCAGAAGAGCGAGCATCCCGACGCGTAGGCTGATTATAGAGTGCCTGCGTCTGGGCCTGGTACTGCGGTAAGGGGATAACCCGTATGACCTCGGTTCGCTTCCTTGGTGAGAGCCTTCCTTAGTTCGCGGGGGCCCCTGAGCCCCCGCGGAGCCCCATAACTTAACCGCTCCGGTAACTCTAAGTGTGGCCACCAGAGGGAGGCAGAGAGCCTCCGGGGCCTGGCACGGCTCCCTCTCAGCCGAGCTCGCGCTCCCGGGAACCTTCCCAGCTTGGCTGCGCCTCTCTGGGCAGGACTCGACATGTCCCTTGTCCCTTCGGTTTGGGAAAAGGCTTGCCCTCCTCCCTCCCGCCGGGATTCTTGTGTGTGGGGGGACGCGCGTGGGATAGGAGTGGGCGTCAGCTTCATCTCTAACTTAATCCTAACTCAACTTATGGGCTGGCAGGTCCAATCCTAGAGGCTCTGAATTCCTGGGACGGGCTGGGGTCACCTCAAGGGTAGGAATTTGAGGGGCAGAAGGGGTTCACTCCCTCATCCCCCATCAACCCAGGCGTGGATGGCCAACTGGACCTCCGGAAGCAAGGGAGTGTCTACCCCATACCACCCTGGCTAGTTCCCAGGATTCCCCTGGACAGGCTCCCAGAAGCCCACAAAGGCTCTCAGATGAAGTTCTGGGCCAGGCTTTGCTTGTGCCTTGGGCCCCAGGCCGGCTGGCTCTAGACACTGCAAGTCCCTGGCACTCCCTGTGGGCTTTGTCCATCAGCCTTGGCCCAACCTTGGCTAGGCCATGCTTGCTGGGGAGGGGGTAGGACAGGCAGCTCTCTGAGCCTGAGCACTCTCCCTTTTCTCCTGCCCGTGGCTTTGCTCTCCTCCAGGTGACTCTCCCCTCACCTCAGACTTGCTGCCCCTCATGGCCAAGGTGCCGGTGCCCCTTGAGAATGGGCTTTCCTCCTCACATTCCCTCCTAGCTAACACAGGAGTCATGGTAATGTTGTCCACACTTACAAACTAGACTCTGGGGCTCTAATGATTCCACCCCAGACCTCTATGGCTCCCTGCCTAGGCTCCTGACTGCATGGCTTCCCTACTGTGGGCCCTGTCAGAGTCATGGTGCATGTGTGGGTTTGTCCCTGGCCTCTCATTCATTCATTCTCTGGTTCATCACCTTTTGATTGCCTACTTTATGCTGACCCTGGGCTTAAGGAAGAGCTGGGGCCTCAGAGGAGTGAGAAGGGTCCTTGCTCTTGTGGAGAGTCCAGTCCTAATGGTAACCATGCATTGTGGTATGTGCTGTGCTAGGGGAAGAGCACTGTGCTGTGGGAGCCTGTGGGGATGCATGCCTAGCCTGGGGGCACCTCCCTGGAGAGGCCTCCCCTGGACACCTGGCTGAAGTAGCCCCCAGTCCTTTAGCTAGCTGCTGTCATGCACCAGTTTTTTTGTGTGTGTTTGTTTCAAAGATCTGTTTAGTATCTAGTTATCTACCTTCATCTGTTGAGGCATTCATTAGCTATTTTACTTGTGTACTATGTGCCAGGCACTGATCTAGCCCCAGGGGTTACACAAGTAAAAGAACAAGATTCTTTTTTAAAAAAATTATTGTTATTATTATTAGTTTAGAGACAGAGTCTCAAGCGGTCACCCTGTAGAGTGCCATAGCATCATCATAGCTCACAGCAACCTCCACCTCTTGGGCTCAGGCGATCCTCTTGCCTCAGTTTTTCTATTTTTAATAGAGATGGGGTCTTGCTCTTGCTCAGGCTGGTCTTGAACCTTGCCTCAGGTGGTCTCCACCTGCCTTGGCCTCCCAGAGTGCTAGGATTACAGGTGTGAGCCTCTGTGCCTGGCCTAAGAACAAAATTCTTACCTTCATTGAGTTTTATGGTCTAGCAATGGTAGTGGGGTGGGGAAACAGATAATAACCAGAATAAACAAATAAACATGCAGCATGTAAATAGGTGTGATGGAGGAAGAAAGCAGAGAATTGGGAGGTGTGAGTGAGGGAGGAGTATTTTAGGTACAGTGGTCAGGGAGGGTGACTGAAGTGGGAGTGTGCCTGTGCGCTAGAGGAACAGCAAGGAGGCAGAGGCTGGTGTGGCTTGAGGGGAGTGAGGTCAGAGAAGTGGTTGGGGTCAGATCTTGTAGGACTTTCTAGCCAGTGTAAAGATTTGGTTTATTCTGAGTGACATAGGAGGTGGCATCTGGCTAATTTAAATTTTTTAATTTTTTGTAGGGAGTGTGTGTGTTGCTGTTTCCCAGGCTGGGTTTGAACTGCTGGTCTCATGTGAACTGGGTGCCTCAGCATCCCGAAGTGTTATGATTATAGGCATGAGCCACTGTGCCCCGCTGATCTAGCATACATTTAACAGTATTTGATGAGAATGTGACATTCCCATATCCTTCGGGAATGTCCGTAGTGGCTCTGTGTGGGAGCAGGGAGACAGAAGGTTATAGGGATAATCCAGGGAAGAGATGATGGAGGCTCAGGCCAGGGTGGTGGCAGAGCAGTAGCCAATTGGGGACATACTTGGAAAGTAAATCTGACAGGATTTGTTGAGGTAATAGATGTGGGTTATGAGAGAAAGGGAGGCAAGGATGACTATCTGGTTTTGGGCTTGAGCTGATGGAAGGATGGTTGTGACATTTATGTGAAGAGTGAGAGGAGGTCAATTTGGGTTGAATTAAGGTGGAGCTTCCTTTTGGACATCCTGGTGGTGACTACATGTCAGCACTTGGGTTTTATCTCAGAGGGAAAGGTCTAGGCTGGAGAATCATACACTGAGAATCATCAGGGTCTAGCTGGGCTTTGAAGCCAAGGTGAATCACCACAGGAGAGTGTGAGATGGAGATTAAGGGCACCTTGAAATTTGGAGGTCAGAGAGGGGAGCAGAAACCAATAAGGAAGATGAGAAGGCACAGCCAGGGAGGTAGGAGGAAAAGCATGGCAGTAAGGAGTTCTGGAAGTTAAGGAAAGAAAGTATTTCTTTTCTTTTTTTTTTTTTTTGAGACAGAGCCTCAAGCTATCCCCCTGGGTAGAGTGCCATGGCATCACAGCTCATAGCAACCTCCCACTCCTGGGCTCAAGCGAGTCTTCTGCCTCTGCCTCCCAAGTAGCTGGGACCACAGGCACCCGCCACAATGCCCGGCCATTTTTTGGTTGCAGCCATCATTGTTGTTTGGCGGGCCCGGGCTGGGGATTCGAACCCGCCACCTTAGGTGTACGTGGCTGGCGCCTTAGCCGACTGAGCCACAGGCGCCGAGCCCCTGAGCTTGCTTCTAATTCACTTCATAAGTTTGTTCTGGATACTTGCTCCTCACAGGGCAGGGTGCTAAGGGCAGGGATGCAGAGGACAGCCCAACATGGCCCGACCCACTGGAAGGTGATGCTTTGTCTGTGAAAGAGACAGACAAGTATGAGGATAGTTAGAACCCTGTCAAATTGTGATGAGGGACAAGAAGGGAACTCATACAGACCTGGGAGGGACAGAGTCAGGAAAGTTTCCAGCCACAAGTGAGTCCCAAGCTGAGTTCTACGAGTAAGAACCAGCCCAGAGAGATGGACAGGGAGCAGTATACACACTCTGGGGAGAAGGAACAGCAGACTGGGAAGCAGGATGGAGCACAATATGTCCTAGAACCTGAAGGAAGCTCCTCCTGGCTGGCACAGAAATAGGCAGGGCCCTGCCACGCCCAGTCTGTGGTCTCTCCCAAAGCAATGGGGAAGCCTTGAGGCACCTGGCAGTGAGACAATCAGATAAAAGTCCTCACCTGGACCCAACGTGGCATCCTAACCATCACTTCCTGTCTCTGGCCCCTTACCTCCCTAGAACACCCTCCCCTCACACCCCTCAGCCTACTCCTTCCAGTGAGGGAGGATGTGGTGGCCCTCCTCCCAGCCACCTCTCTTGCAGGCTTCCCTAAGCTGCATCTAGGAGTAGGCCTGTCCCAAGGGTTAGGTAGTCCTAGTCCTAGGGCAGGGCTTGGCATCAAATAAGCAGGTAGGATGGCTGATCACTATAGTCCGAGTGTGGATAGGCCAAGAGGACTAACCAGCTTGCAGGAGCAGACACTGAGACATCATGCTCCATGGGCAGATAGTAGAAGCAGAGGAGCGGAGCTGGAATGACAATGTCCAGTTCCTCTCTGGGTGGGAATCGAAATCCTGTAGGGCCAGTTTCCCCCATCTCAACACTCTGATCTCCCCAAGAACTCTCCATAATGTATAGGAAAACTATCCTTGTTTTTTTAGATGAGGTTCAGTGAGGTGAAGTCACTTGCCTGAAGCCACGCAGCAGGTTGGTGGTCAAGCCGGGATTTGAATCCAGGTCTGTCTGGCCTCAAAGGCCCTGATGGGTTCATTGCACCCTGCTGCCAAATGTGGAAGCCTAGAGTCAACTAAAGGAGCCTCCCCCAGGTGGGACATTGGCCTCTGACTCAGGGCCACCAAGAGCTTCTCTCCTTTGGATATGCTGAGAACACAGCATCTCAGGAGGAGGTTGCCCCAGGGTGGGTGGTCAACCTGCCAAGCTCAGAAAGGGAAGATGTGGCTGGCCCACCCACCCAGAGGGCTGCACCTACAGCAGGGAACCAGGGTACATGTGGGGAACAGGGCAGCTACCTCCTTCCCAAAGGCCCTACCTCTCTCAGCCTGGGCCTCACGCTAGAAGCTGCCACACCTGAAAAACCAGCTCTGGATAAACATGAGAGACACCAGACTGGCCCAGTCACAAGACCCCCTTGGAGCTGCCAGGACCACCCTGAAGCTGGGTGGGTGGGCAGGGGTCCTGCCTGCTCCAGAGGGCCACCCAAGAACCTCTTTCCAGGCTTCCCACCCAGTGCTGGCCCCGGGGTCAGGCCAAGGGGTCCACCCTTTGAGGACTTCAGCAGACAAAGTAGGGGTGAGAAGCAATGATAGGGTATAGGAGTGAGATGCTGGGGTGAGCCAACTCATCAGGGAAAGCCTACAACAACCTCACAAATAACAAAGTTTAAAAAAACAAAAACAGAAACAAAACCCCAAATCTCTCAAGACATACACGCAGGCCAAAGCTCAATGAGCCCTGGAAACTCCGTGGGTTTGCCAATAGGAAATCAGTGAGCTCTTGCCGGCACCCTCACCCCCTGCTTCACTGACAGTGCCCACTCGGCAACCCCACAAAATCAAACCCAAGCCCAGATGATTAGGCGACAAGAGGCAGTGGCAGATGTCAAATGTTTTGTTAACAAAAATTTTATTGAAAACCCTAACAGGTAACTCCAATAAAATTGGTTTGCCTGTGGCCCCAGGGGAACCAACAGCTGGAGTCCCACATACCCCCACCTCCTGTCCCTTGGCCAAGTGGCCCCCAGCCCTCCAGAGCCCTGCAGAAATCCATGAGCTTGTGCTGCCCCAGCTGAATCTCAGTAGCCCTAAAACCAATTGTTCTGTTCTCTCATTTAAAAATGAATAAACCAAAGCCTTGGACATTACTCATCCAAGATTATGCAGCCCTATTCTGTTGGACCCTAAAGCATGCTCCTGACTCCAACAGCAGCCTCATTCTCTCCTTCCCTACTCCCAGAAGTCCTATTCTTATTTCAGGAAAACATGGAATTTCTACCCCAAGCTAAACAACTACAGGAGTAGAGACCAGAGACACACTGCCAGGAACTCCTAGACTCCCCAGGGTTGGGGGTACATAAAGATAGGCAAGACACCCCAGGGTACCGCTCTCAACCTCCAGCTGTCCTGGCCCCACAACCTCAATTGTTCCACAGCCCACCTGGATGGCGGGGGGAGGATCATGGGGCCAGAGACCCTGAGGGCGGCGGTAGGCAGGTGTAATTTCATCACGAGGCTCACTGTATGAGTCACCAGAAACGGAGGATGAAATTCCAGCTCCGAGGACAGAGATGTGTAGCTCTCTTGGCTCAGAGTCAGCTCTCAATTGTGGGGGTTGGGAGGGTGTAGGGACGGGGTATAGGCTGCAGGGCCCCTGCCAGCTAGATAGTGCTTTTGTGACAATTAGCAAAAGGCATCCTTCTTGTGGGTGGTTCTGAGCTGATGCAGGGCCTGCAAGCTGGTTTGCTGAATTTCTACTGAGAGCAGAGTAGCTAGAAACATGTGGCACATCTACACAATAGAATACTACTCAGCAACCAAAAGGGCCCAGCCCCCAGTGCACCCAGCAACACAGATAAATGCATCATGCCAAGTGAAGATGCCAGACTCCAAGGCTGCGTGCTGTATGAGTGCATTTATGTGACATTCTGCAAATGCAAAACTAGGGAGACAGAACAGATCAGTGGGGGCTTAGGCAAGGGGAAGAGACAGAATACAAATATAAAGGCTCGAAGGAACTTTGGGGTTAATGAGATTGTTCCATGTCTTCTTGGGTTAGACGACACAAGGGTGTGCCCTGGACACATCCTGCATACAGCATGCCTATGACGTGGGCATCTCACTGGACAGCCCTTATCGTATTTATCAACAGTATTTGTCACAAAATGTGGAGTGAACCCCTCCTACAGGCAGCCCAGAGCTGGAGGCCAGGACCTAACTAGACCTCCCCAGAGCTGGTGCCCTGCATGCTTTTCACTGGCTGGTAGCGAGAAAGACAGATGGGCAGACAGATACAGACTCCCTCTTAGAATGGTTCTGCCATTAGGCAGAAGCGCACCTTGAGATCCCACTAGACCCCAAGCAGGGTCCCCTCTGACCCCTCCAGAACAGAAACAGTCTAGTGGGTCTTATCCAGCCATAGAGCACAAGAGGGAAAAGGCCCAAGGTCCCCCAGCTCATCCGCCCTCTCCACCACTTGCCCTCACTCTGCATCAAGCTGCCCCAGACCGCAAGCCGGGTACTCACCTCTGGCTTCCCACCCTGTTCCGACTCCAGATCTGTATCCATGGTGACCCACATACCCATGGTGCAACACTGAGTCACCCAGAACACAGTGTCACCCAGGGCCCGGATAAGTTGGGGAGAATCATCCCCCTTACACATTGGAGCCAGCTGCCCAGATGAGGGGAGGGAACAGGAACCACAGGTCCCTGCCCCTCACTTCTCAGGGCCATAGCACAGGTGCTGGTGGTCCTGTCTGGAAAGGATACATGCAGTTCCTGGCACCCACCATACTGTACTCACTCATGCCCACTCTGGGGGCAGCCCCACAAGCCTATGAGCACCACAGAGGCGTCACTTCCCAGACTTGAAAGGGGGACATCAGAAATATCTCCTAGCACCTGAGCCTGGCTTTGCAAACCCTGACTGAAATTCCTCATTTGGTGTCAAACAGGGCATTTCCAGCAGTTTCCCCCCTTCTCCCAGCATCTCTTGATTGGCTGGAAGACCCTGAAGACAACAGCTTCCCAGACTGGGGGGGGGATCCCCTAAGTGCCCAATACACCACCCAGGCTAACAGGAGATTTGGACCCTCCAGCCACAGACTGGAGAAAGCCTGAGCAGGGACATTTGTTAGGAGGACCAGGCATCAGTTCCACTTGTCTCACACTTGCTCTAGACCATCCTGAGGCTCCCTTGAGCCCCAACCCCAACTCTGGGGTCAGACAACCTCCACCCGCCCCCCCAATCAGTCTCACCACCTCAGAGGCAGCAGCCATAGGGCTGCTAGATAAAATGCAAATTTCAGTTTGAATTACAGACCAACAACGGGTATGTTTTCAATAGAGGTATGTCCCAAATTCGGAATTATCTGTTGCAATCTTAAATCCACATTTGACTGGGTGTCCTTATTTTTATTTGCTAAATGTGGCAACCCAAAGCAGGTGGTCCTGAAGGAGAGAGACAGGTGGGCACACAAATAGCTCTGGGTCAGCCAAGCCTAGCTCAGGGCCAAGGGGAAAATTGTTTGGAGAGAGATCTGGTCACTGCCTGAGACACCCCCTTGGTCACCCCAAGGCCGTGTAGGATGAAATACAGCCTCATATGGTTTACTCAGAAACCTAACTCAGCTCCAACTGCACAGGGTTCAGCCCCTTGCAACCCCCAAGAGCTCTAAAGCCCTTGCTGTCATCAGTTGTGACCCAACAACATACTGAGTCTGAAATGACTGTCTCCCTACTCAGCAACCCCCATCCTGAGGAAGCATTAGAATCACAAATGGTCCCAGTCGGAGGATGCCTGTGGCTCAGTGAGTAGGACATTGGCCCCATATATTGAGGGTGGTAGGTTCGAACCTGGCCCCAGCCAAACTGCAACAAAAAAAACAGCCAGGTGTTGTGGCGGGCACCTGTAGTCCCAGCTACTCAGGAGGCTGAGGCAAGACAATCGCCTAAGCCCAAGAGCTGGAGGTTGTTGGGAGTTGCGATGCCACAACACTCTACCGAGGGTGACAAAGTGAGACTCTGTCTCTAAAAAAAAAAGATTAAAAATAAATAAACAAAAATAAATTTAAAAAATTAAAAAAAAAATAGTCCCAGTCAGACATTCCTGAGGAGGAGCCCAGGTGCCTGGGCCATGGGGCAAGGTAGGGGCTAGAACCCAGGTGCCCACAGCCGTGCCCCATCCTGCTTAGCCTCTAAATTCATGAAGTCACAAACCTAAGAGCAAATTAGTGCAGAGTGGCAGGAATGGGACCAAAACCCAACATTCTGCAAAAACAGGGGTGGAGTTAGAGATGTCAAACTAGGGTGGGTAAAGAGGGCTTAATGCATGGTTCTCTCCCCCCTAATCCCCCTCTAGGCCAAGAGACCCTCTCTCACACCTGGAAACACCTTGGGCTTAGAACATCCAAAATGGACCAAGAGAGTAGTGGAGGTCCTACCTCCCTTCTGGAGTGTGGGCTCGGACAGAAATGGGGCTGAAGGTATTCCAAGGCTAGCCCCTCCTGCCCCACTGGGACCCCCAACACCTATACCCAAAAGCCTCCATTACCTCCCCACCAGTAACCACCTGTCACATCCCACCATCTTCAGGCCAGGTTTGTTTCTCTCCTCCAAAAAGCCATCCACCTCACTACTCCAGCTCTGCTATGAATTCCTACTGGGAATTCTCTTCCAGTATCCTAAGGTCCCTGCCCCATAGGTCCCACACTCTCCTGGAAGCCCCTTCCTCAAACCTGACCTTAGTGTTTCCAGCTTTGCTCCTTGATGTTTGTGAATTAACCCCACAGGTCTTATTCTTTGGGTGCCCCTTAAGGACTGCAGGGGCCACAGACCTGGACATACATTCCTGGCTTGTCCCTAAGAACCTGGCCATGTCCCTGGCTGCCAGCCATGTAAGAGACAGATCCCCACAAATGGCCAAGAGCCAGAGAACTGAGAGACAGCCAGAGAACTGGGAGGATGACATTTGAGAGCAAAGCCCCAAACACAGGTTTGGGGAAAGATGCAGCCTGGGGTCACAGGGAGAGAGTGGGCTCCAGGAAGCTCAGGGCAAGATCCTGGGACTTCTACCAGAGGGAACCTGCCCTAGAGACGAGAATTTAAGGACAATAACAGAGAGTCTGCTTAGTAATTTGGGTCAAGGCTCAGTAGCAGGATTTCATTCATTCCTTCACTCAAACTTGCAGCCATTCAACAAGTACTGGAGAAGCAGTCTCACCCCTGCCTGTCCCTACTGCGACTGGGGAGACAAAGGCAGACATTTGAGTGAGATCAATGTTGGGACAGAGGAAGGACAGGATGTCACGGAGACACAGAGGTAGCACCTTGGCCAGCCCTGGGGACAAGGAAGGCTCCAGCCTGAGGACACCATAACCAAGCTGAGTCCTGAAGGAGAGGAGAGAGGCAGGACTACAACCCTCACATCCCCCCTACCACCCATCCCCACCTAGCCAGGCAGGGTCATCAAAGGAAGCCCTCTTGCCCCTCAGGGGAAAGATGGGAAGAATCTTCCAGGTAAAGAGGACCAATATATGCAGAGGCCAGAGGTGTGAAGAAGTTAAACTATTCAGGAAAATGGCAAGATTACAGGATCCAGGGAGTGGGCCAAGGAAGCAGTGGGTGGGTAGATGGGAGAGATCAGACCTGGAATGAGAATTTTCTGGGAGCTAAGATCTATTGTTCCAAGGTCACACTTAGGACACTGAGTGTCCCAAACCATCAACCTAAGTTCCTCAGCCAGAGTCTCTGATAACTGAGCCATCACCAAACCATGGGCACCTTAGTTTTTGGAGTTAAGGAAGGTGCAAGAATAGCCACCGCTAAGACCCTCACATTACATCAGCCTATCAGACTATTTCTAAGCACTGATGACTACCCCCTAGGAGAAGGCAGGCCCAGCTCCTGGGAGGCTGCCTTAAATGAACAGATAAAAATTGCTTGTGATTAGCACACTGCAAATAAATGACCCTTCTGGCATCAAGAGTTCCCTTAAGTAGGTTAGACACGTCCTTTACAACACTGTTCCAGACCCAGTTCTGCACCCTTCGGCCCTAAATCCTCCCACATTTCAAGAGGGTGGGCATTGAGTGGCTGCACAGCGCTGACCCTTCTTCGTTTCCTCTGCTGGGGTCTTCTGGGACCTCCTGATTCAGAAATGCCAATTTCTAGGTCATCCTCAGAGCAGGCTACAGAATGGGATGTGGACTTGAGCCTGTCACAACTCAGAAGCAGGTTAGGGGTTCTAACATCCTGTCCCCTTGGGGCCAACCCTGTCCCTTGGTCCACAGGTGCCATTCAGAAGAGGTCAGAGTCTACCTCACACCCTTCTGGGCCCAATTAGAATAGTTTGTGATGGCCACCCATTACAAACCAACATCCTTGTGCCCAGTCCCTCCCTGCCAGCAGCCACCAGCCTCCCACCACCTCCTCCTGCTCAGAATAAATAATCTATGCCGGTGCCCTTTCCCTTTGGAATGACGCTGCTGAAATAAATGGGCTGCTTCAAGACACCTCCTAAGCCCCAAGGCCTCAGGCCAAGTCTCCAGGCCAGTCCCAAGGAGTGAACAGTCCTGGCCATGGGGCAACCAAACATAGAGGCAAACGATGTCCACAGGGGACCAGGGTGGCTTCTGGCCACCTCTCCCCTCTACTCACAGCAGTAAGGGAAGACCCTGCAAATGCCCACTCCTCTAAAGGCTGCCAGGGCCTGCCCTCTACCCACACCCACCAGGCCTATCTTGGGGCAGCCCTACAGCCCCACACCACTGGTCCACACTCCATCCGAAAGTCACTGATTTTCCCACATGCCCAGCACCCTCGCTTCAGTTGTGATGGGGACCCAGGAGGCTCCCATTGCAAGTCTAGTCCTGGGAGGAAGGGTCACCAGGCCAGATGCCAGAGCTGAGACTGCTCCAGCACTGCCAGGAGGGTATAACTCTCAGCTGCACAGGGCCCCCTGCCCTAGGCCCAGGCCAGGGGCATGGTCCCTCTCCCTGGCTACAGGCCCAGCGCTCAAGACCATCATTCCCAGGGATTTAGAATTGGGGGGTCCTCCTCCCTGCCCATCTGCAGTAACTCAGAGACCACCTACAGACCGGGGACCCCCAACTTGCTCCTTTGAACGCTTTGTGCCCTGCCACCTGGGGTTCAGCTGCCACCACTCAGTCAGCCCCCTCCCCGGGGACTCCAGCAGGAACCACTGTGCTAGGGCAATGCTTGCGGGACTGGACTCGGCTGGTGAATGCGGGGCAATGGCAAGGGGCTGGCCCAAACCGGGAGGGCGGAGGTGGGGGGGCGGGGGCCGTGGCCTTCCCAACCCCCTCTGTTCCCCACCGGCGGCCGCCACGGGCAGCACCACTGACCTCATTCGCCAACTGCAGCAGCCTGCGGGCGCCGGCCCGAGACGCCCCCCACCTCGGGAAGGGCCAGGGGTGACAGCTCCAGGCTCCCACCCCCTCCCAGCAGGTGGGGGGCGTCCGTCCCTCCCCTCCCCCAGCCCGAATTATAATCCCAGTCACGTGCCTCTCGGTGCACCCAAAAGCCGGACCCAGATCCGGTAACACCTTGAGGGGGAGGGGCGCCCCCCCCGGAGCTGTAGGGGGCGTGGGGGGGCGAAGGGGAGCAGGGCCTCGGCACCCGCCCCCCGCAAAAGTTTCTCCTACCTTGGAGGATCCCCAAGCGCTCCTGCCAGTGGCGCCCCGGCCCCGGCCCGCGGCCAGGACTCAGCCTCCTGCCGCTGCCTCCTTAATTAATCCGGGAGAACGGGGGAAGGAGAGGCAGAGGAGACGAGGACGACGGCGCGGCGAGGGCGGGGAGGGAGCGGCGGGGAGGGGGGTGGGGGGGTCGGCTGGCCGGGGGGCTGGCGCGCGGCGGCCCCCACCCCCGGCGCGGGCTGCGGCGGAGGGCGGGGCGGCGCGGGGAGCGGAGCCGAGAGCGGGAGCGCAGGGAGGCTCTTTGTTCTGTAATCCCAGTAAGATTGCCAGCCATTCGCCCCGGCCCTAATCCCAGCCCCGCGCAACACCACCCTCCATTGGCTGCCATTTACATACGGGATTAGCCCGCCCCGCGCCCCGCGCCTTGCGCCCCAGCCTGGGCACTGCGAGGGGATCGCAGTGCGCCCCGGCCCCCAGGCCTGCGAGAGGGGCAGCGGCGCCCTCGGCCTCCCAGGCGCCAGATTAGAGAGCTACGGCGCGGCAGCCGCGGGACTGCGGGGGGCTGGGGGGGGGGGCGCAGGGCCAAGGTCACCAGGCGGGCTCAGGGGATCCCAGGAGAGGGAGCAGGGGCCCCCCTGTCTGGCCCAGGATCGTTCCCAGGGCTTGGCCCAGGTGCCTCTTTCAGCCTTTGTCCCCGGGGATATGCGGGAAGGCAGTGACATGCCCAAGGTCGCAGCAGATCCACTTGGACTCCAGAGTCCATCTTGCTTGCCCAGCCCTCTTTCTGCCCTACACATGCACATGCCCCATACTGGCCCGCTGCCCTACTGAATCAGGGAGCACACCTCCCATCTTCCTCCAAAATATAAATCCTAATTTGGCACAAGGAATACAGTCATTCGCCACGTGGTGCCCTGAGCCCTGCTAGGCCTCCGCTCAGCTAGGCTGGCAGGGAAGGAAGGGACACACCCAAGGCAGGACTCAACCTCAGGGAGCTCCTGGCTTAAAAGGAGAGCCAAAAGTAGATTGAGAGCCTACCAGGTCCTAGCAGAACCCACAAGGCCTCCCCATCTGCTGACCTCCTGACCACAGGCCAAGCACTGGGTGAGGGTTAACCTTGGCTGACCAGGGCTCCCCCTGAGATGAAAGGCAGAGCCTAGCAGTGACTTAGTGCCCATAGCGGGTGCAAGGCAGAGCAGAGGGGTGTTGCCCCTTGCCCTAAGGAGGCCTGGGGACACCTCAAGGTACCGTCCTGTGTGGCTCCTTCAGACCCTTATCCCCACTGCCCTGTGCTGGCTCTGACTTGGCACATGGCTCAGACAAAAAGCTAGGGTCTGAAGCCTGGCTGTGTGTAACTTCAAATCCTGGCTCCTTCTCTAACCCTTGAGTCTACACTTCTCCCTTCATGTAGACACTCTACAGTGTGGCTGTAACAGTGGACAGTACTGGTCCCTGCTTGTTTAGCACCTACTAGGTGCTGGGCATGTTGCATTTAGGCTCTCTGGGCAGAGGAAAGCCCTTCTGCCCACTGACCTTTGATGTCCCCAATTTCACCTGCACCAAGCCAGGAGGTGTCAAGGGGGCCCAGCTGAGGCAGCTGATGTGGCTGGGCTGCTGGTTTCTGGGCAGAATGCTTTCTGATTCCCAAGTCTTGGACCTCAGGGCCTGGAAGAGCTGAGCCTGCTGGGCAGGCAGGGCCAGTGTGCACTTGGTACTGCCCTCTGCAGGCAGAATCGGAGCAGCATGTGGAATGCTTAGGGTGCATACTGCCTCCCACCCAACCCCCAAACAGCTAAACTCACCCCAGCAATGAGTAGGGAGTAGTGGGGTACAACACTGGTGTGTCCAGGCTCCACTCAGCCACATGTGATCTGGGTATAACAGCTGGTTCCCCTCATGCTGTGTATCCTACGCCAAGTCAGCTGGCCTCTCTGGGCCTCAGCTTCCTCACCTGTAAAATGAACTAAGACAGTTCTTTCTTCACAATGTTGTGTGGATTCAATGACACGTAACACAGGGAAAGTGTTTAGTGTAGTATCTGGTTTATAGTAGGTGCTAAATGAGAGAATGGTTCTCAGTTGTTTATTTGTTGGTTTCATCTAGTGCCTAAATCAGACTTGGAGTTTTTGTTTGAATGCTCTTCCTGAGGAGGTGAGGATTCTAAGGACAAGGTCATGAATATTCACATTTTTGTCAAGCTTAATGCCTTCTCTGAGGGCAGCCACTGCTCCCTCATCTGAGAAAGGAGTTTAGTTAAAAGAGAAGTTCTGGTTGGCATGGTGGCTCACACCTACAATCCTAGCACTTTGGGAGGCCAAGGCAGGTGGATTACCTGAACTCGGAAGTTCAAGACCAGCCTGAGCAAGAGTTAAGAGCCTGTCTCTAAAAACTAGCTGGGTATTGTGGCAGGCACCTGTAGTCCCAGCTACTCAGGAGAATGAGGCAAGAGAATTGCTTGAGGCCAAGATTTTGAGGTTGCTGTAAGCTATGACACCACAGCATTCTACCCAGGGGACAAAATCTCAGAAAAATAATAAAAGAGAAGTTCTAAAGAATACCATACTATAACAGAATTCAGGGCCATTAGTAACACAATTATATATTTCATATTTTAAAATAACTTAAAAAATAAAAAGAGAAGCTTTTGCCAGTGGCTAGCTGCTGTAGGAATTGCTAATTTTTTTCACTTATTCAGGCTGGTCTTGAACTCCTGGCCTCAAGCAATCCTCCTGCCTCAGCCTCCTGGAGTACTAGGATTACAGGTGTGAGCCATTGTGGCCAGCCCCAACAGCCTTATGTTATAGATGCTCCAACTGCAGGACCCTGAGGGCAGGCACATCCACAGCAGCCCGGGAGTGAGTAGAAGCAGGCTGGACCTCAAGACTCTGGTTCTACTTCTTGCTTTTCCTTTTTTCCACCTCCGTGGCTCTCCTTGTATTTTCAGGGCTATTATTTTATCTGATAATTTCCATTTATCCTTTAAAAAAATGACACTTGGATGTCTTCTGGAATCAACCACTCCTATTTCAGAAGAACATAGCTCTTATACTATCATGGAAACTGAAGGGAAAATAAGATCCAATGTATGGGAATATGTTTTCAAGGCAGTGTGCAGAATCTGTCCAACAATGTGAGACAAGGGGGGATGCAATCTGAGCCTCAATGTCAAATGTTATGTGTAAAAGCTGGGGTGCTCAGGCGGTGTAGGGATTAGGCAAGAGGGAGAGGTTAGATGATCGTCTCACTGAACCCTCTATGTTTGTGACCCAAGCCTCCAACCCCAGCAAGGGCTGTCCCCACCTTTCCCACTGCAGTCCCTGGGTATCTGCACACATCCCCTGCCTGGACCCTGTCCTCCAGGTCTCAGTCGCCATGGCTCCATCAGACTGTTAAAAACAGAAACCATCTCCCTTACTGGGGTATTTGATTAGCAGGGCAACCTCTTAGAGTCCTTCACCACTTCCAGAACATCCAAATTAACACACTAGTGCTGGGATTTCAAACACTCTGGCAAGCTGGGCAGGGACCCTTGGAAGCAGGGAGGACCATGTAAGAGGACGTGGGCAGTTTTGAAGTCTCACCCTCCCACATCCCAGGGTTTTGCTCCATGCATGGTCTAGCTCAGCACTGTTCAACAGAAATAAACAAACACATCCCACATCGGAAACTTAAAATTTCCTGGTAGCTTCCTTAAAAAAAGTTGGAAGCAACAAGTGAAATTAAGTTTAGTAATACATTTTATTTAGCCCAAGATATCCAAAATGTTGTCATTACAATGTGAAATACTATTTTAAAATTGAGCTCCTAGCTAGGCGCCTGTGGCTCAATCGGCTAAGGTGCCAGCCATGTACACCCAAGGTGGTGGGTTCGAATCCCCAGCCCGGGCCCGCCAAACAACAATGATGGCTGCAACCAAAAAATGGCCGGGCGTTGTGGCGGGCGCCTGTGGTCCCAGCTACTTGGGAGGCGGAGGCAGGAGACTCGCTTGAGCCCAGGAATTGGAG